>NKZP01000923.1:0-10112 GCA_002370765.1 Metschnikowia similis
GGATGTTAACCACCGGGGTCGGCCACCGGAGATTACGTTGCATTGTCATCCTGCATCTGGCCCGCGTCGGTCTTATGTCTAGCACATCCAATCGAAGCCTTTATGGCCAAGTTGGTAAGGCACCTCACTAGTAATGAGGAGATCGTCAGTTCGAATCTGGCTGAAGGCATTTTTTTCGCAGCTAATGAGCCTCTATACTACACCATGAAGGATTCTTGGCACGCGATATTATGAGGCGCGTCCCTATTTACAACCACCTCGCAGAGCAGCCTGCAGGCCATTGGAAGGACAGCTTCTAGTTCGAATTCAACGAGGCTGCCTTTTCTGCTTGAACCAGCTCTTTTGGGAAAAGTGAATTAATTGAGCCGCATAGAAACGTCTCGAAAGATCAAAAATCTCAGGAAAGGAAATCCGTTTTGCCAAAGGTGAAAAAAGATGCATTAGGCATGACCTTCTTCGGTTTCACCTGTGCGCATCTGAAACTTCATTTGGGGTGTTCAAGGGGTATATAAGGATATGCCATTCGCACATTATCAACCTGCCAAAATTCAGAATAAGCAAGGAACTGTTACGCTGAATCTTGATGAATACAACAACACTTTATCCCCAAGGGCTTGTATTTCAAGAGCATTTAGAGTCTGCCTTGGATCTCGACTTCTTAATCATTGGGGGTCGAAGGTAGGTTGGTCAAGCCGGGCTGCAATTTGATAACGCCAGCTTAGCAAAGGAAAGGAATCTGGTCAGGTTCATGAAGCGAGCATGAACACCTTGATGCATTTCATTTGGTATTCGGGGAAGGGACCAGATGGGTATGGGCTTAAGGTTACAAAGCAGGGAAGGAAAGAGTCTTGTCTGTTGAGCGCCGCGGCGATATCACCAACGCCGTACCTGGAGCTTTGCAATGGTTGAGCAAGCTTGCGAGACTATCGAGAAAGCAAAGAGGCGCGAGTGAGTTCGGCATTATACAAGAAAGAGGATTCTATCTGTCTAATGGTCGGCACAATATCAAAAGGTTTCGGCAGAAAGAACTCAAGGGGCGTTTCCATTGGTTCCTCTCCCAATCCAAAGAGGAAGCCTCAAAGATACAATGCTATTATGGGGGCGTTCTTCCAAGACATGTGGCAAACCATCGATTCAAGGCTTATTTGATGGAGACTCACAACATGGTATCAACGGCCAAGCACCACTGTGTATGCTTTGGGATTGTCAAAGGCTTCAGCTTCCACCTAGCGAGCCGGAACGTCTAATTCTCTAAATCAGGGATCAACCGCAGCTAAAGAGGCCTTAACAAATACTTGGCTGGGCTATTTTTCCTTTACTGCAGTGGGGAAGCAAATTGGTATTCTGCAAGGAATAAGGGCCGGTAGTCAGCTTCAGAATTTGAGGCTGGTCGGGGTCAAAAAGACCGCTACAGATGGGTCCTGTCAAAGGCGAGAAACTACTGCGGCGACCATGGGTCAACCTGCCATCTCTTAACCACACAACGCGAGCTAAACGAATGCCCCAACTACACCCATGCTCCGTTGGCGTTTTTCGTGATTTCAAAATATGAGATTTTCGAGGGGGGATGGTGACTGATCCTCTGGTTGCTTCTTGGGGCATGCGTATTTCTGTCTGAAGAATCGCGGCGGTCCATTAATACTGGTAAAGAGTCTAGTGCCTTTTGGTCATGAACTACTTTGCAGACCATTCAAAAAGCAAGACGGTGTTTGCATGCGGTGCAATAGGAGGTTTGCCGGCGTCAGCAGCGCGTTGGGCAGGGCTTATATGAGCCAATAGCCAAACATTGTTAAAAGCATTACGTGTGGACCGATCAGGTGTTAGTGGATTGTCCTGTAACAGCATATGGGGTGTACAGGACAACCGCATGAATTGCACCCGTGCTAGTGCGGTTACGCGGTTCACCTCGAGGGGGCAAAGCCGAGCGGTCACGTGCCCCCGCTCGCTCATCCGGGCCAGCAACGGCAAGCATGCGACACGCTGTCTGCCGGTGCTCAGTCTACCGGCAAAGTGGGGAAATATTAGCGCCGGCAGATCGAGTGCAGAATTCGGTGATGCGGCCACGTTGTGGTCTGACCATTGTGTTCCTGGCCGCTGCACGGAGCGAGGCCGTATGCAGACAGAAATGGGTGATCGTGATGACAGAAGGTGCAGGATCACGCTATTGTGGGACGAAGGCGCAACACACAAGAAACCAAGACAGTGGGAAAAGCACAGCATACGGAACCGAATCACTCGAAGCAGACACGCCAGTCTACAAGGAGTACGCAAGGGTCACAAGAAAATTCATGAGCAGGCTATAGGGGGCGTGGGCGTGGGCCTCTGTGCAGGCGGAACCCAGCCAAGCGCATTTTCCAAAAGTCGATAAGCAATGCACATAGAGTGCGCGTGCCTGCACGCAGCCTCGGAGTCCAAGCCGGCTCACATTGCACCGTGGGACCCATATATATCCGCGCGAAATCCACTTTTTTCACCACCACCACTATTCCGCCATGTCCCAAGCTTCTTTACACTGGTTGACCCAACTAGACACCACCGAAACCCCTGACAAGGTCTTGCGCCGCTCCTCCATCATTGGTACCATCGGTCCCAAAACAAACGATGCCGAGGTGATGGTCAAGTTGAGAAAGGCTGGCTTGAACATTGTTCGTATGAACTTCTCCCACGGTTCTTACGAGTACCACCAGTCGGTCATTGACAATGCTCGCAAGTCCGAGCAGCTCTATAAGGGCCGTCCCTTGGCCATTGCCTTGGACACCAAGGGCCCCGAGATCAGAACCGGAACCACCGTCGACGACAAGGAGTTCCCCATCACCCCTAACCACGAAATGACTTTCACCACCGACGAAGCATACGCCAAGAAGTGTGACGACAAAATCATGTACATTGACTACAAGAACATCACCAAAGTGATCACCAAGGGCAGAATCATCTACGTGGACGACGGTGTGTTGTCGTTCGAGGTCCTTGAGGTTGTGGACGACAAGACTTTGAAAGTCAAGTCGGTCAACGCAGGAAAGATCTGCTCGCACAAAGGTGTCAACTTGCCCGGCACCGACGTGGACTTGCCTGCCTTGTCGGAGAAGGACAAGAGCGACATCCGGTTTGGTATCAAGAACGGCGTGCACATGATTTTTGCTTCGTTCATCAGAACCGGTCACGATGTCGAGGAGATCCGTAAGGTCTTGGGTGAAGAGGGTAAGGATATCCAGATCATTTCCAAGATCGAGAACCAGCAGGGTGTCAACAATTTCGACGACATCTTGAAGGCCACTGACGGTGTGATGGTGGCCAGAGGAGACTTGGGTATTGAGATCCCCGCCCCTCAGGTGTTTGTCGTGCAGAAGCAGTTGATTGCCAAGTGCAACTTGGCTGCTAAACCCGTGATTTGCGCCACCCAAATGTTGGAGTCTATGACCTACAACCCTAGACCCACCAGAGCCGAGGTTTCTGATGTGGGTAACGCCATCTTGGACGGTGCCGACTGTGTGATGTTGTCTGGAGAGACTGCCAAGGGTAACTACCCATTCGAGGCCGTGTCTATGATGCACAACACCGCAATCATTGCTGAGAAGGCCATCTCATACACGTCGTTGTTCAACGAGCTCAGATCGTTGGTGGTCAGACCTACGGGAACCACCGAGACCTGTGCCATCGCCGCCGTGTCTGCTGCTTACGAGCAGGGTGCCAAGGCCATTGTGGTGTTGTCCACTTCCGGAAAGACCTGCAGATTGGTGTCCAAGTACAAGCCCAACATTCCTATCATGATGGTCACCAGAAACAGCAGGTCCGCCCGCTTCTCGCACTTGTACAGAGGTGTGTATCCTTTCATCTACGAGAAGGAGAAGGTGGAGAACTGGCAGGAGGATGTGGAGTCCAGATTGAGATGGGCCGTGGCCGAGGCTTCCGAGTTGGGCATCATCAACAAGGGCGACTCTATTGTCACCATCCAAGGATGGACCAGAGGTTCTGGACACTCCAACACCGTGAGAATCGTCCAGGCCTAGGCTAGTTGTTAGGGACGTTTGCTGCATATGCCGCAAACCATCAATCGACGATAAATCTGTATCATAAGCGTGTAGCAGGTAGTAGCCACCTCCGGAGCTAAACCGCCTCTCTTTTGCCCGGGAGTCGCGGGTGTGGTGCGGTATATAGGCTCCCATGGTTTGCGCCCCTGGTTTGGGCGGCGCCGGGAAAGCACAGCGGCCTGTTCTCGGGATCCCCCAGTTCGGCAAGGTGTCGGGGCGAAGCACTCGAAGGAAGTTTCGGCATCGGCCATGCTGCCGCAGAGACGAGGCAACGCACTGCGGTGGGCCCGGGAGGTACGGGTGCGGGCGGCCATAACGCGAGCGGTGCAAACTCAGATTCCCAGCAAATGTCACTCCTTTTCCGTGGGCTCCAACGTGCCAGCCCCCCTCTTATCAGGAGGTATGCCAAGGTGGCCAAACAAGCCGGTTCTGGTAATCCAGGCGCCGGCTCCTCTGAGGCAGAGACCAAGCCGGAGGCCACGTCAGGCGAAGCAGCAGGCGCCAAAACAGGCGCCAAAGCCGACACGACCCATTTCGGATATCAGACCATCAACAAGCAAGACAAGGAACAAATGGTGCGCGGGGTGTTCTCGCTGGTGGCGTCCAATTACGACGTGATGAACGACGCCATGTCGTTTGGCGTGCACAGGCTATGGAAGCACCACTTCATCAAGCGGTTGGACGCAGGAATGAGGCCCAACTCGTCCAAGCCGTTGGATTTCCTCGATGTGGCAGGCGGCACGGGCGACATTGCGTTCGGGCTCTTGGAGCATGCGCAGACAAAGTACGCAGATTCGCAGTCTACCATGACCGTGGCCGATATCAACCCCGATATGTTGGCCGAGGGCAAGGCGCGGTACGAGGCGTCCAAGTGGAATGACGGCAGCGACCGCGTGCAGTTCATGGAGCAGAATGGCGAAACCATGGAGGCCATTGGCGATGCGTCCAAGGACGTGTACACCATTGCGTTTGGAATCCGCAACTTCACCGACATCCAGGCGGGCTTGAACACGGCGTACCGGGTGTTGAAGCCGGGGGGCATTTTTGCGTGTCTCGAGTTCTCGCACGTGGAGAACCCCGCCATCGACTACGCGTACCAGGCGTACTCGTTCGGCGTGTTGCCGTTGATGGGCCAGTTGATTGCCAACGACCGCGACTCGTACCAGTACTTGGTGGAGAGCATCCGGCGGTTTCCCAAGCAGGACGACTTCAGCAGGATGATCCAGAAGGCGGGCTTCTACGTGCCGGAGCCGGGCTACGAGAACTTGACGTTTGGTGTTGCCAGCATCCACGTGGGCGTCAAGCTCTAAGTGTAAATAGTCACGGGTGCTGCGAAGCTTCCTGGATGAGATATCAATCGCTGCAGTACGCCCGGCCACTGTTGTGATTGAGGCAAGTGGATTAGAAAGTGTACTGATATCTGAGAGTGTACTGATATCTGAGAGTGTACTGATATCTGAGAGTGTACTAATGAAGTGTACTGATATCTGAGAGTGTACTAATGAAGTGTACTAATGTATCTGAAGTGTATCAAGGAAAAGTATCGAGCCGAGTGCATACAAGTTGGTCAAGACTAAAGTGGCACGCCGAGCAGCATCAGAGTGTTGGTGGCCTTCCCTACAGAGCCAAAACCCCTGATCGAGACATGACGCTTGCTTAGGTCGAGTTCCAGACATTGTGGGATATATGTGCGGCCCACATAGAGCCAAAATACACCATCAACACATCATCAAGCAGCCTGAATTCGACGCAACCTTCTCGTCATCCCATTCAGCTTCTTAGTTAGGCATGCGGGCGACTGCTTTCTTTATTTTCAGGCCACATCAGTTCAATCACCCCGCTGCTTTTGCTAACCACTCATGGTGGGTAGTTTATACAAAAAAAGGCTCCAAGTATTTTTGCATTGGTGACTGTACAAGGTGACGACGTGAAGGGGTTGCAAGATTCACCTCCCGATCAAGCTAGGGCCATTGTCCTGGATTGGGAGGCAAGAGGAGGGACTTTGGGCCTATTCACACATGACTCGATTAGCTATAAATATAAGGGTTCATCCACTGGACACTCCTCTACTTTAACCTCCACCTTAACCTTATAGGTGAAATAGATCTTCCGTGGGTAGTGCGCTGCACATAACTCCACAGACGTAACTCCACAGAACAGACGGTAACCCGTCTGCCTCAGAGGTTTTCCTCAAACAACCCAAACGGGGCCAAGTACTTAGCCGTGAGCAGCGAGCGCGGGGAATTTCCACAACAAACGGAGCCAAACAAAAAACGGAGCCAAAAAAAAAACGGAGAAAAATGCCGTGACCTGGCGTTGGCCAGTTTTCACCTATACAAGTCTAAATGACCCCCTTTATTTCCGGGATCATCAAAAAACACATCTTCTGTAGACTGGACGTTGGCAAAAGAGCAAAAGAACCGAACAGAAAGGTTACCAACAACTCCGGAGCTCTTAATAGAGCTTCACTTTTAGGGGCTTTAAGTGTGTCTGGACTATTTTCTTGTTACCAAGTGTTTTTACCGATATCGCGTTTTCACGCGGCTCCACCCGCTTCTCCGGATGCTGTCATGTTGTGTATGCCAAAACTGCGGAATGTATCGAGTGGTTCCGCGCACAATGGCTGCGACATGCCCAGACCAGGCGCAAACACACGCAAACACAGGCGCGCTCACTGTACTGAGACAGGCCACAGATTTGCCCATTTCGGACACACGAGATGCCGGAAGGGATGTGATGATACGGCCAAGTCCACCAGACCAAGTAGAAGGACAAAAAAAAAAAGAAACAAAAAAGAAACAAAAGAGACAAAAGAGACAAGAGACAAAAGAGACAAAAGAAACAAAAGAAACAAAAGAAACAAAAGAAACAAAAGAAACAAAAGAAACAAAAGAAAGAAAACTTTGCTGAAGATCCATTTCGGGGTCTCGGTGTGCCACTGCCATCTTTCTCTTCCCTCACTCCTCCTCCTAGTGAGGTTTGCTCCACTCACTGACTGACTGCGCACTGATTATAGGTGCGTTTCTCTGAAGTTGGTTTCCCTCGAAATAAACTGTAAAGTCCACATAAAAATAAAATCCATACAAGTACTAGCATCGTTGACGCAACAAAATAATTTATACACCGTATCAAGGAGTTAAATAGAACGACTAGCAAAGAGTAACCCACCGAATCAACAAGCTTCCGAGTCAATCAACGTCACTGAATCAACGTCATTGAATCAACGTCATTGAATCAACGTCATTGAAATCAACGTCACTGGCATCAACATCGCCTAAACCACCAATGATCTTAGATTCGGTCCGCCAGTGCTTAGAGAAGATGCATTGATATTCCTTGAACAAGCGAATCAAGGAGTTTTATAGAAAGATCGGCCACGACTGTGCCCTCGCATTCGGCCTTCAAATTGCACGCGATAGCCTGCGACTCGTTGCCTTTGGCACAAAACTCCAAGAGGGAACATAAGCACCCAGCGCGTCCTGCCCAACCGTGCACCGCAGCCTCAACTTGGCACCTATGGGTAGCGCACCACCCATGGAGGTCTGACAGCCCCCGCAGCTGCGACTGCCTGCTAGTAGGCAAACGGAAGCCCATGTGTTCGCGCGTAAGCTCGGTAGGCGTTTGGAGCGACCTTCCGGACATAAGACGCTCCAATCGGGATAATCTCTCCTTTGGGGAACTCCGCCGAGGGCATACACCGTGCCAATAAACGGTAACCGCGTCCCAACCTCTTGTGCCCCACGATCTCGGTAAACAGCTCTAGCTGCGAGTCGTCTCGATAGTCGTTGATTCCCGTATCAGACGGGGGGGTAACGTATACCTGGCCTCTGTTGAGTTTCGGAGGCATCACTAATTCGTAGTTGGCTGGAGACTTGACCCGTGCAATTTCAAATGGTCCGGCAAGTTTCGAGCGCACTTCCGGGGACAGCGTGCACTCCGGTGAGTCCGCAAGCCCTGTGAGACAGTCGATATCCAAGTAAACCTGTTGGCCCACCTTGAGGCGAGGGTCCTTGTGTTTGCAATCGCCACAGGTTTTTGCCTTCTCAAAGGGTTCTTGGTGCGCCGCCAACGCTGAGTGGAGAGTGCGGTCCAAATGCTCAGTGATGTCGATGGCACTTTGGTGTAGTGACTGAGCCGGGGCAGGGAGGTCAAAACCCGCCGGTGCCTTGGGGAGGTATCCGAGGTCCACTTCAAAGGGTGTTTTGCCTTTAAGAGAGACGGACGGTTGTGCATTGAGCACGTACTCCCCCACGGCGAGGAGGAACCGCCATTCGGAACTGCGGTGAAGGTAAAGACGGAGAAAGGTCTCGATTTGTTTGTTGCGATCTTCCACTCCGCCATTGGCAGCGCTGGGTGGGGGGCTAGCGACCGAGAGGTGAGAGTCGATCCGAAGGAGAGCCATTGCAGCCTGGAACATCTCGCCTGTGAACGGGGGTTCTCGGTCTGTCTGTATGGAGGAGGGGAGTCCGTGGAGCGGGAAGTAGTCATAGACGAGAACATCGATTATGGTCTGCGCGGAGATTTCGGCCGCCACTGGGTAGAGATGAACTCTAGTGGAGGCCTCATCGACGATAGTAAGTATTGCATTGACGGGCTGGTTCCTATAGGTAGTAGGCGGGAGCCCCGTGATGAGGTGTGCGGCGATGTGCGTCCACCGGCCTCGCGGCGGCCCTTCCTGGCGTATGGGCAGCGCACTACCCGTGGAGCGCCGGGCAAAGAACCGTTTCCAGATGTATCTGAGTACCAATAAACAGATGATAAGTATCACAACATCGAAATCCGGATAACAATACCATGCAATGGGCACCAAGAAGTAAAGAATAAGACGTATCATCAAGTGTCGATCAAATAAAACAGCAGCCGATCAATCCGGGAGAAAAACTGGGTTTCTTTGGTTTGGGAGCGGGAATGGGAAACTGATGCTTTTAAATACAAATCGGCGTGGTTAAATCCGGCGCCAGGCTGGTGCCGTTTTGGGAAGAAGAAGGGCACAAGTGCCACACTGTGCGGCGTCCATTATTACGCCCGTGGCCCCATGTCCAGGCTGCACTGGTGCATGATTCTGGAAAAGCGCCTAAGCGTATCTCCTGGCCAATCCAGGGGTTGGGCGTGGTAGGTGATTTACGGGTCGCGTGGCACGGTCATGTCTATAATGGGCGGATAGAAACGAGGATTCCAAATCCCAAAACTACATGCGCCCAGTCTGGCAGACCACAGGGATTACCAGATGCAGCAGCGGCCGTAAATAGTAGTCTTCAAGACCATATTTGGAAATTGCCAGCCCCCGTGGGTATCGCTCCATTGAGACAAATACCTGCATGCGGAGAGCATTCTTCGGCGAAAGGTGCGAGAGCTTCGCGCTTGTCCAGCGGACAAAAATAAGCGGCCCCAATTGGCCAGGCTTTGGGCGTCTCTCTACATCGGAGATTCCAAATGCAGACATTATTGGATAGAGGAATGTAGCGGGAATGGAGCGTTGGGCAGAATGGAGCATTGGGCAGAGATCCCACGACGAAAAGATCTTTTAGACTGACCGGCCACCACTGAAGATCCAGAGCGGTTCCTCTTTTGGGCAGTCCTGCTGGAGTTTCCAGAAGCACAGGCACCGCGTAGGCGGGCGCCTTCTATGGTGCATAGAACACACCGCATATCGTATCAGAACAATTTGCATTCACCATGGGGCGGCATGCAGGAATATCGAAGCTTCTTTGTTGAATGGACGATGTAATCGGATACTGGGGTGGCGGCCCCTACTGCACACTTGTGCGTATCCGTCTAACCTAGAACTCTATACCATGACTACACCATGTCTACACCATGTCTACACCATGTCTACACCATGTCTACACCATGTCTACACCATGTCTGCACCATGACTACACCATGACTACACCATGTATTCTATACCTTACTTCTACAACTTTCATTTTCTCTTGCAATTACTAACTAATGTTTTTTATTCTGTTTCGAGAAAGTAACAAGTTTCCTCGTACTGTGCTACTTCCTGTAATCTCTTATATTCTGTATCCGGATCAAGGTTTGGATGATCCGGTTTACCATAGAGTTTCCAGTGGGAGTGACTTT
>NKZP01000924.1:0-10422 GCA_002370765.1 Metschnikowia similis
GCACCTCGTTAGACTCGGGATCGCCTAACTCCATAAAGTTCTTGATGTTATCATAGTATGACGGGTATTTGACGGTGTTTTCCATGTTAGCCTTGTTGATGGCGGTTTTCAATCGGAGCAACTTGCCCGATAACGCGTCGTATGTCTGGAGGACAGAGTACATCTCCGTGGTAGTCGGGTCTCCCTCCTCCACCATATTTTCGTTCTCTACCCTCTCAGTGGCGCTAGAAAGCTGGATTCTCAAATCCAAACTTAGACGGAGTGCCTCGGCCAACTTCATACTCTTGGAGTGAGACTGATGAGTACCTGAGGAATGGTATTCAAACCATAGCGCAATTCAAAGTATTTATAGTGCGGGTGATTCATGAGGGGAAATAGCCGATGTGTACCACTTTGGTCTGGACCTGTTTCAGCTGTATCATGAACTCGGAATGTGGTAGCCCCTGCTCGTCTTGTGCCTTTCACGTAGTGCTATACACACCCTGCAATGCAGTTGCGCGCCCTTTTAGGTTCGCACATTTCGTAGTTTAACAATGATGCTGGATTCTCGCTCGTAATGACCAGCCTAGATCGCACATCCCCCCTTTTTGCCCGTACGGGTAGTACATCACCCATGGAGCATCTGACAACCTCGCTAATAAATTTTACGAAACGACCCATATTGTATGGTACTCCAAGTTATAAAAACCGATACTTGTATATCACAATGATGTACAAAAACTGATAATTGTCGGACCCTACATGGGTAGTACGCTACCCATAGGTGCCTAGTGTGGTACACAGTTTGACGCGCAGTGACCTAGCGCTGCACCATGTCAGGTTAGACAAATGCACGCCCCACCTATCCAAATTCCAAGAACTGCCTCATATATGTGGGGAAAGCAACCAAGAATATGATACTGTGCCTAGAACATGTTTTACGGACCTATTATGTTGACGCATAGCAGAGAGGGCCGAGTAAGGGGAGTTGTTGCTGTCCGTGGCGCCGAGGAAATTTACGGCGGCAAAATAGCAAGAATATTGGTGAAATAGGACCTGATATGTGAGGAAGGACGCTGAGCCGAAACAAGATTGGATCCATGGCATGCATGTTGGATAACAAGTACTGCCCCTAACATGCAAGTTGTGTTCCAGGAATTCTGTTGGCGCTTACGACATGCCATGAACTGGATTATCCAGGTAAGTGATTGTCGCTCCTTTTTGAGGAAAAGGGAGAGGACAAGAAAGAGAATCTGGAAGTAACACAAACGAATTTTGGTATAGAAAGATACAGGTGAGAACAAGAAGATGATTGAGAATGCAGAATATGCCCTAGACTTACAATGTGCAGTAACTGCTCGCATCACAAATGTACCTAGTTACGAGATTATATTTGATAACGCTCTACATCAATGGACAACATTCATGAAAAATCAAGGAACAAGACTTTCCTCAGCGCTTGACGTACAAAGAATCTAACAGCTTGCATAGAGTCCATGCAGTCAAGCGAATTACTCATGAACAGCCATGGCCATGTGGACATGGTGGCAGCAACTCCCAAGGCCTATGATGCAAGCTACGCCTTATTTTATATGTAATATTCAGTGTACGAGGGTATGTAGACGTATCCCATAAATGTAGCATCTATAAGCCGGTGCAAGGGTGTCACCTGACCATCGCCTGTACATTGTATTTTTTAGCGGTGTGCATGTGTCGTCTTTGAACAGTGGATAATCCCCATGACCTAGTCTCGGAAGTGTATTCGAAGCGCGCGCAGTGCATGGTTTTAAGGCGTGATGCAGACGCGCCATGTTCGCTTCTCATCACTTTCTAGAACGAGCCGGAGCAAACGGGGTCGAGACCGGTCTGGCAGTGGGAGACCAGATCTACTGTATGAAGTCGGGACCAGCTCTGCTCCCTCAGAAAGTTGTGAATCGCGTCCGCAGCCCTAAGTTCTGCAGACGCACGTAACTGTAGACGTCGAGAGTAGCGCTCAGCTCGAAGAACTCGAACGGCTCGTGCAGAAGCTGCTAGAAGCCGCTGCTCACTAACACGCGGGTGGTAGCCCATTTGGGAAGCCATTATGTAAAAGGGAATCTTCAAGGAGAATACGCAATAGACGTGCGAGCTCTAGAAGGGTTGCGCGGTCCACACACGATGACGATCACGTTTTCGGGCCATGAGAAGCGCACGACCCGTGTTTACCACATGACTCTAGGTCTTCTACGCAAAGGTGCTCTGACACCACGCGCCCTTTTGGGTTTTCGTGCTACTTTGAATGTGTACCGATTTGGCTCGCTTATTCGGGCGGACTCGTTGAACTATTGTTACTGTACGGTCGCTCTGAGTGCTGGTCATTGGAGCGATAGAGACACGGAAGTAGTGCGATTTTGCTTGATTCGCGAACCAGTAGTCATGGCTGCTCTGTGTGCATTCCAGCGCTCGGGTGCAGAGTAGGGTCTTGTGGATGATATAAACCAAACTCATCACCAGACTCATCACCAGATGTCTCGTTCAATGTGGATACTCCCTATGATGTTCTTAAGCTGTAAAATTTCATTAAAGCAACAACTGGTCGATATTCCAGTACTTCAGCTCACACTTAAAGTTTCAAGGGTCTTTAGCTGGCATTATGGCGCGCTCAGCCATGTTAACTGCTCGTATAAAATGAGGAGACAGCCCCGCCTTTTATATGAAGGGGGCTTATACACATGCAATCGCACTATGGCTGGTTCTATCTTCACTGCCAGATAAGAAAGCCTAAGTCACACCTGGCGTTTGGCGAATCACGTGATACATGTTTACCGCACGTGATTCATGTTTCCCGCACCCGGGTCTTCAGGTGTTAGGACGCACCGTGGAAAAATGGTGAGCAACACGGGCACATTTTTAAAACAGAGGCATATGACGCAAAGTGGCTTGCATGTTCAAAACTCTCACTCGCAAGCTCTTAATGCCGGGCGAGGCAGTTTCGGAAAGGAATAATATGTGAGGCCACACCCACCATTGGCAGCGCGTGGCCCATGGGTGCCAAGTCAAGATGCGTGGCTACAGGCTGGACTGCCTGTGACCATAAACCGAGGTCCTTCGTTATCCAATCGTCGGGTTTACACTTGAAGTGACACGATTCAGCATATTGGGTGCTACCCGAAGGCTTGCTCAGGTGACTTTCGGCAAGATCATCTCGATTTAGAAGTCTCGTGACAAGGTACCAATGCTGTGGCGCTGCCTGGGCTAGCTTGTCTATATAACTATTGATATCCCCCTTATTTCACAGATTACCAATACCACTTGACGTGCTGAGAATATAACCGAGGAATACCCGCTCATGTGTCGAGGGCCTCGGTGATTTTGCGACATTCTAGCACAGATAGTTCCCAGAGAATAGTCATGATCAAGGTCTTAAAATTCCACGCGGCCAAAATCTAGTAAGCTTTTGTTGGGGCAATCCAGATTATGTGCCGGGGAGCGGCGCTCAACTGGATGCTTCTATCATAATAACACATTCATATCCAGTAATTGGCGCGTTGTTGGAGAGTGCTGCACACGGGCAGTCAAAATCTCATGCTTCAAGAAGTTCTTCACTCAACATGTATGTCTGCACTAATTACATGATTTTATAGATGCTATTCGTTACTCATTATTCTAGGATGTCTATACAACCCTCAATTCAATGGAGGTTCCGCCAGTGCAGTCCTTGTTGGACAAGGAGTAGGCGCTGTCGCTCGATGGACATGCGTTCCATGCAGTGTTGCCGTTGTATGCCAAGTGCCCGTCCTTGATGGAGAAGCCCGTGGTGGCAGGCTGACGGCCAAATGGAGGAACATCTCCCAACTCACCGGTGCTCTGGTCCAAGTTGATGCCTTTTCCGTTTTGGTCATACAAGGTGGTCTTGTCTTCGCCGAAAGTCAATTGCAAGTCCTCTCCCTCGGTTCCGCCGACCGAGAAAACGTGCGGGTGGCTGTCGACCTTTTTAATGGGCGCGTTCTGCACATTGGAGCCCGAATGGATGGCCACGAGTCCGAACTTGCCTTCTTTTGTTTCTGGAGACTTTGTGGCTTGGGCTTGGGACTCCGTTGTTTTGGGGGATTCTGTCTTAGCGGCTTCTGTCGTGGCTGTTGTTGTGGCCGCTTCTGAGGCTCCCTTTGGCTTCACATCATCAGTCTTGTCGGCCTCCATGATTCTCACCGCTACGCCCAAGAAATCAGATCCGCTTCCATCGAAAGCAATTCTGTTATCCTGGACCCCGAAACCACTGTTCAGGTCGTGGGCCAAATAGTTGTCCTTGATGGAATAACCGTTCTGGGCCTCGTCTGATAATGTAACATAGCCGTCGGAGCCAATGTTCACGTACTTTTGAGATTCAGTGTCCACCAAAGTCCCATCGTCATTCAAAACCAACTTCAAGGCGGGCTTACCATTGGGCACCACTTTATCTCCATCGGCACCCAACAGGGCGTATTGGTATTGGGAGCCCGATCTAATGAGAACTGGGCTGAGAGATTGGCCTGCGAGAGCCACGGCTAAGAGATGTAAAAATGGAAGATATTGCATGTTTGTGTTGGGATGGTGAAAAACAAGTCGGCGAAAGGCCGCTTTATATAATTTTGCAGCCACCTAAAAATATCTCTAGCGAACAAAAATAGCAGTTCATTGCTTGCGCCAACGCGCGATGACGTAGTTGCTGTCTTGGATCACCCCAAGACCTGCATAGTTACGCATGAAAATGCGCCGAGCCTCAACGATGCGATAATGAAACCACACTAAACGGTGCCGAAGAGCTGGGGTCATTCCTGCTCAAAGCATAGGGATGGGGCCTGTTTCTAGTGGCCATTCTAGTCCTCTTGGTGGCAGCTTGGGGACCTCAATCCTCGGTACGAAAACCGTACAAAGGCCGCTGGGTTCTAGTTGCGGCGCGCGACGCCTGAGTTGCGTGGCCCGGGTACAGAGTAAACGAACCCAAATCTCGGTCCCATCATGAGTGACCAATCTGCACGCATTCATTTTCTGATGCACTTCAAGATCTCGCAAGGCTATTCTTGGGTAATAGCAAACATGACTTTATGGGCCACTCCATAGCGGAATGATCCAGCGTCAGTAATTCTTTGGGCACACATGAGTCCTTGGAATAATAAAGTGGCTTAGGGTGGGGGGCTGCCGGGATTGTAGGGGATTGAGTATCGAAACCTGAGATTCTGGCCTAAGTGCTGGTAAGGGCCATAAAAAGACTGACGTATTTCTTCATTCCGTGTCGATGGTATCACATAGTAGGTGTGGGCGTGTGCTGACCGACTCCCAGTGAGTATTCATACATACCTCGCCATTGTTGCTTCCTAACTAATGCGCGAGCTTCCGTGGACACCTGTGCAGTCACGTGCGGGCAAACAAAAATCGTCCCCTCATTTCTACTTTCGTATGGCCCTTGATGGGCAGATTCTCCCGCGAATTCTGGCTCAAGCGTCAGCAAGCCAGATCGGGTCAGATTCTTGTGCATGTACGTAAGCATGCTTTCAGGCACTCGCCATGCTTCCACGTCTTGTACTAGATCTTTTACTTGTGGTTTGCCTTCCGAAAAGGCCACCAAAACTTTAGTATTGTGTGGAGTTTTTAAGTTGCCGTTGCCCACCGGGGCCTGCAAATTTGACCCGCGGCAGTCAGGTTGACCGCGAAATCTCTGTCTAAACGCGCTTGAGCTTTGCCGACAATCAAATCATTGCGTTTGTTCTATTGGCCGTCGTGCAGCGAAGTTTAAGTCCGCTGGGGTGTTTTCTCCTAGCCTTCTTTAGCCTTGGAGCAACCCGCGGGTTTCGGAAAGGTTCGGATTTTGAAAACATGGTCAGTGTAGGTCAACAGAAAGTGCTGATGCTTCAAAAAGATAATATAGTGTCAGAAAAGACTCTCTCTAATGTACTCTTCAAAAAACCCACCATGAGATACTCTCAAAATTCCTTAAAAAGGAAAGTGTGCTAAGAGTAGATAGCCGTTGAGTCCTATAGAACAGTTGCATAATTGTTAGGGACAAAATAATTCTCAGTCATTCGAAAACAGAGAGGTGCAGTAGCGAAAGTTCAAGTGCCCAAGAATAGAGGGCGGGCGGGTTGTTTCGACCCGTGAGAGTATACTTATCGGTTCGCGAATGCACAATCAGTGACATACTCTCACAAGGCCTTGACTCCCAACTCTGGTTGAAATCGCTTCATCCAAGTCTATTGCCCCTAATTTTTCGATCACGATCTTGTTTTAAACCTAATTCATCCTGAAAATGTGCACCCCTCATGTTCGAAGCAAAGATGGTCCAGAAAAGGGGGTAGTTTCTGCCAAAGGCAGGCCTTTGCAATGTGCAGGCGGAAGCTGTTCGAAAATCTCTGTTTCAGCACGGACCCCGACCTCAGACAATCGACTCTAGAAAAGTGGGGTGACATAGTGTAAACAAAGATTTTAAAGCTTCAAACGCCTCAAATGTGACTTTGCGATCCGTTTGGTTTTTTAGTCTTAAATTAAAGACTGTGGCTTTTAAGATCCATCGGTGTTCCAAGCGCAACAGTAATGGTAGTTTGCAGTTTCACGGGGGCGCGCAACTCTCAAGATAATCTGCCTCAAAAGACTCACCCGCCCAATTCCTTATACAAACAAGTATTTACAGCGGCAAAAATTACTTTTCCCACTTTTGGCCATACATCCCAGCCCCGTATTGGAAGATATTTTACCTTCAGCGCAGGGGTACCGCTGGTGAATGTGACGCTCACTCATAAATTATAAAATTGAGACTGATAGCATCGCAGCGGACCACACATACCATAGAGAAGCTTGAAAATCCGCCTTGACATTTTTATTTGTACAATATATACGCTTGTCTCATCACGAAAAACTTAGTACGCTCCGCCCTGGGTAGTGCGCGACCCATGGATGCCAAGAGGTGCGCGGTTAGACAGATTGCCCACGGTATGTATGTCATCTTGTCTTCAATGTTGATACCGGAAGCGGCCACTCACTGCCAATTGACTACAACCTCAAAGCTTGCCCGATTGGGACCTTTTCAGCGAGACAAGGTGCCAAGAGCACTGACGTACTCAAGACTCTATCAATGATGTTTTCATGGTTTCATTGCAAATTTGGGTTTAAGATAACAAATTTAGGTAAGCCCGAGATCCCCAAAATTTTTCACGATAGGGGTTAGAAGAGCGTGTATCTGTCCAGAGTCGACAAACCGGTTATGCGCAACAGCGACAATTTGCACCCCCTTGAACCCAGGGTAGTAGGGTAGTGCGATGCCCAAAGTGGGTCGGGAGAATTTGCACATGGTGCCTCCTCAGAGCTGGATCCAATTGAACGTGAAAGAAAATTGTCTTGCTCCCATTCTTTAACATCAATTAGTTCAATATTATTCAAGTCAGCTCATCTCAATAGTCCCTGAACTGTACTGTTGTTTCGTCTCACGTACAAAATCACTCTACGCGGAACGAAGGTTATGACGTCGAAACTTCGCTTGACCACCGATGGAGCGTTGCACATCACCAAATAATCACTGATCACAATCCTGATAGAAACACCAAAAAGGGGGTGTTCTGCTTCTCAAAACACAAGCCTCAGTCCTTGAGCTACCCAGTTGCAAATCCAACGAATTGGAAGCGCATTATGGCCTGTATACAGGAGATCCCGAAACCGCATCAAATCCAGGCGGGCTTGGCGCGCCATGCACCAAACATAAACAAATGTCCCGTGGTGAGTCCCTAGAGTGATACACATGTATCGTGAAGGTAAATGCACACTTCTTGAAAGGTCACAGATACTTCGTATGAGCTTGATTGGATGTCCGAGACGCTTTTGATCATCAACCGGTTTGTTTGATTAAGCTTATGAAGTCGGCAGACTATCAGCCTAGTATACTTTCGGATGGATACCACCCACAGAAAGTTATCAGGTTCATTTGGTTCCCAAAGCATTTTTTGGAAGGGACTCCCATGTTTCTAACCGCTACGCATAAATGGGCGTTATCAGTCTTTGGTCTTTAATACTTTGAAGGTCTCTCCCCAATGACCCAACAGACGTGATATACTGAATGAATTCTTTGTTGGAGGTTTGGTCAAAACAGCCGCATTGTTTGGGTTGATAAAATACAACATAACTGAAATTGATGTTTTTGAGTTTAAGCTGTGGCTCGAAATGTGCCTTGGTCTACATTTTGGTTCTTAAGGCCTGCCACGGTCAGAACCACACCTTCATTATCGAAGCGTGGCTGAATCCTTTCTTGTATTTCAATCAATGGTTTCTTATTTCAAGAACAGTTTCTCAACAATAACTTGAAGGACTTTGTGAAACCATGCCCTAGATCGAAGTTGACGCCTGGAAATTTCTTGCCTTCTTCCCTAAATCCTTTCTTTCGAAGTTCGTATTCAACATTGTTTAGTTCCAGAGACATTATAGATTCGGTTCTCGAGCACAAGTAGATCACCAGCATAAAGCTGCTCGACCTCAAGTGCCATGAAGACGACCGAGTTGATTCTTTTGCCTCCATCTCTCATCTCCGGTGCGCATTCTCCTGATTTGTCTCATGCGAACGAATCATTCACCCAAGATCTGTGCTCTACTGAAGCTTTTGATTTTGAATAGCTAGTTTCGAATCCGAAAATAGGTGCACCTTGGTGCCCCACACATAACAATGGGCAAAGATCCACGTGATTTAGGGGCCGTCCGGTGCTGTCGTTGTCCTAGAATAATCGTGGATGCCTCATCATTAGGGTTAGTCACATTTCTTGAAGCTTGTGTAGTTCCGATAACAGCAACCATATTTTGGCCTCCGTCGTGGGGTTTTCTTTCTTCGCGGTTAGTCTTTGACTGATGGTGGGTCCTCAAATGCGGCTCTTCTGGAGCTTTTGAGAAACATTCTCCCAGGTAGTGCCATAAACCAATCAGGGTGAATTTGTGGAGATTCAGAAACTGCAAAGAAGTTACGTTGTGTTATTTACTGCTGGCTTCGCCTATAATTAGCACATGGTCTATAGCAGTACTACCTTTAGTTTCCTAGTAGTTCTAGTAAAGTATGGAACCTGATTCGTCATCTCAATCACGCCTATTCCTGAATCTATATACACTAGGATCTCGCTAAATGACCTTATCATACTCGATTCTCCTCAAATGAGCCGGCATCCGTGATTGTTCACACACAAGTCTTCACGCCTCAGTATCCTACTTGCACTATAGATAAAGGTCAAGCGCGAGGTGACGGGGAATTTAGCTTGCACTCTTTTCGAGTAAATACATGCTTTGCGGTTCCAGTAGTGATGGTATAAATGAACAAGAATGTTTATTAGCTAAAAAGAGCGCCCATCATCAGGGGTACTTAAATGATCGGGGGTGCTAACTTTCAGTGTTCTCGAAAGTTTGGATTATCCAAAAGGTCAGTGTCAATTTGCATGGTCCTAAATAAGGTAAGCCATTGCCACAATCAAGAATGGGAGAGCCACAGACTGTTTGGAGCCAGATCCAGCTTCAAAGCTGGAGATTTGGGGTGGGACTGCCCCTGAGGAGGAAGATGCTTGCTCAGGGTTACCAGAACCGTTGCCAGAGCCAGAGCCGTTGCCAGAACCAGAGCCGCTTCCATTTCCGGGTCCATTGGGAGAGCCAGAACCGTTGCCAGAACCGGAGCCGTTTCCAGAGCCAGAGCCGCTTCCATTTCCGGATCCATTGTCAGAGCCAGAACCGTTGCCAGAACCGGAGCCGTTACCAGAACCGGAGCCAGAACCCGAACCGTTACCAGAACCGTTGCCAGAACCGGAGCCGTTTCCGTTTCCAGAGCCGTTTCCAGAGCCAGAGCCGCTTCCATTTCCGGATCCATTGTCAGAGCCAGAACCGTTTCCGTTGCCAGAACCAGAACCGTTTCCGTTTCCAGAACCACCCTCAGAGGGAGTAGTCACGGCAGGTGTTGGAGCTGGAATGGTCGAGAAGCCGCTACATGGGATAACAACGGTCTTTCCTGAAATCACGGTAGTCGTCCATCTCTGGACAGTGTCTTGGGTAACAGTGTCTGTAGGTGCTGGGGTGGTACCGTGACCCTCGCATTTGGTGCATGGGATGGTGGTGGTAGTTCCATGAATGACAGTTGTGATCCAATTGTCGGTTGGGGTCTCTGTCTTCGTCACTGGGATCACAGGACTCAGAGGGTTTGTAGTAGTAGCATTTGGATAGTATCCTGGCTTCACGATTGTCACAGTGCACTTCTCAACTTCCGAACAGTCTGATGGAGTGTAAGTGCCTGGAACAGGGAAGAGACTTCCAGTTGGCACAACAACGGTTGTAGTGGTGTGAACTGGAGGTCCGGATGTAATCACCTCAACAGTGCAGGTGGCAACATCAGAACAGTCAGATGGAGTGTAAGTTCCTGGTGTTGGGTGATCACTGTCAGTACCATCAGTGACAGTAGTAGTAGTGTGAATTGGAGGTCCA
>NKZP01000925.1:0-13434 GCA_002370765.1 Metschnikowia similis
ATCATCAGAGCCCGAGAGTATTTGAGCCGACTCAGCTCTGGCTTTAATGACCACCGATAATGAATCTTTTTTAGCTGCTATCTCATTTTGAAGTAGGGCTGGAGGAATCAATGGGTCATATCCCAAAATTCTTGTGTCATCGAATTCTTCTGGGATTGGTGTGTTGATCATTATAAAGAAGTCTATTCACCAAAGGTAACTAATATAAAATAGGTTTGCAATTAATTGAGCTCAAATCGAGGTGAAAATTCGCTCTTCTTTATAGAATCATGACTCAGCGAAAATTTTACGCAGAATACTGAAGTGCATACAGAATCATTACATCAAGATATCGTTCTATTAAACTGATAAGTTCACTCATGTGACTTCAGTCTTAGTCATGAAACCAAAAGCTTCACAAAGATACATATATCTGGTAATGTTACAAAGCTTTTCAGTGCTTTCATTGAACTTTTCTGAAGATTTGAATTAGTTAATGAGCTTGTGTGAAATATTGGAACCTGCATAATCTCGAACACAAAATGTTTCTGCGCCCGCTTTGGCAAGTCTTCCATGACCATGCAGCTCTTTGTTACGAAGGAGCGGAAGATTTTCCTTTCTTTCTTTCTTTTCGGTTTACTCAACAATATTCTATATGTGGTAATTTTGTCTGCAGCCATTGACATTGTTGGAATAGCGACACCCAAAGCTGTCGTGTTGTTAGCTGATATTCTACCCTCGTTATCCATCAAAGTATTAGCTCCCTTTTTCTTGTACAAGGTGCCTTACTCTAATCGAATATGGATGTTGCTCACTTTTTCTTTCATTGGAATGATAATGATCTCTTTCTCTCACCAGAACAAGATTATTGTGAAGTTGATCGGAATTTCCATGGCCTCTTTTTCTTCTGGGATGGGGGAAGTTTCGTTCTTACTGCTAACTCACTTTTACGAAGAGAAAATTGCAATTGGTGCATTCTCAATGGGAACTGGTGGAGCTGGCCTTGCCGGTAGCTTTTTATTTCTCTTACTAACTAACATATTTGGGATCCTGAGCTGGTCTGCTTTACTTTTCTTTGCTATTATTCCCTTTGGATTTCCCGTCATATTCTATGCTCTTCTACCTGCAGGGGAAGTAAGACCCAACTACTCCACATTAATTGGGAATACGGCTGCAGGAACCACCGTTTATGAGGATGATGCCAGCACTGACCCCATTACTAAAGTCCCACGAAATCAAACGGAAACTCATGATATTCAACTAATCACCCATATTTGCAGAACACTTCAATCAATGAAGCATTTGATAAGGCCATTCATGGTACCTTTGTGTACTGTTTACATTGCTGAGTATACAATAAATCAAGGCGTATCTCCAACGCTATTGTTTCCGTTGGATGATATACCTAAATGGCTCTTCCTGAGTTATAGAGATATCTATGTGTTTTATGGATTTCTCTATCAATTGGGCGTATTCATATCGAGGTCATCATTAACGCTAGGCTTGAGATTTCCAAATTTACACTTATTGAGTATTTTGCAGATGTCCAACTTGTTTCTCGCTCTTGTTCAGGCTAAGTATGACTTTCCATTTCCCAATATTTGGCTATTAATGTGCTTAATATTCTACGAGGGTCTTCTCGGTGGTTGCCTGTATGTGAACACATTCTTGTCTGTTAGCGAGCAGGTTGATAAGGAGGAAAGAGAATTCTCTTTGGCATGTGTTGGAATCAGTGACTCACTCGGTGTGATGATTGCTGGTTTCATCAGTTTATGGCTAGAAGGTTATCTTTGTGAAAGCCAGGTGGAGAGAGGCAGGAGTTACTGTAGGGACGGATCCCACTAGGCGAATTCTTATTGGTTTACTTTTATTTTTAAATTTCGCACTAACACTATAAAACGCAAAAGATGGCGCTAAAATACGGAAAGAGTTGATCACGACTTTAATGAGCTAGATATTCCAGCCAAATAACAAAGGCAATCTCACTAGGAAGAAAATATGTCGGTGCTAGACTCCAATGTATTCACTTACGTCGAGGAATTTTCGGGCTATTGTCACAGGGAAAATTAAGTCAAGAGGAGTGCAGGAATGGAATTACTTGATACGGTAAAATCTAAAGCGGAGTGCGTCTTGTTGGGTTTCGGTAATACCATAAGTACTTCCTACCTTAGCTTACTACGCAATCCATAAGGTTTTATCTATGAGTGACAGCATAGCTAATTCAGACTTCGATGTCAACATTTTAGAAGATGCATTAACTAAGCCAAATATCGATCTTACCTTCCCACTTCCCACAGATAAAGAGACCTACCTTTCATTGAAGACAAACAAGAAGACAAGCAATGGTTTCCAGATTTTAGAACATTTCATAAGCTTCTTCACAAACATTGATGTGTTTGAGATTTACAAAAATGCAGAGTATAAGTATTCTGTGAACAAAATGAGCCCCTTCTTCAACCAAGAAGTTGAATACTTCATGAGTGATAGGTTAGAAAATTCTGATGAAAAGCTCGATGAAATTGTCTACAACTTAGTTGATCTGGAATTGCGTATGAATTTGATTAAGGCAAAAGATTTCCCCGAAAGATTTAAGGATGTTAAAGAATTCATGATCAAGTTTTATAAAAAAGAAAACAAGAAGAACTTACCAAAATTCGGTACTGGGCCCTTCATTAAACTATGCTATATTACTGTCATGAAGATCATGTCCAAGATGTTTCCCCAGGGTGTTTGGGTGAATAGAGAGCAATTTAGTTTGCTCTACCAAAAGTACTTGAGCAATCCAATGTCAATTATTCTCTTGCCGAATCATCAGTCACACATAGACTATGTTGTTTTGCATCTTATCATGATCAGATTTCAAATGTCTGTTCCTACTGTTATAGCAGGAGAGAATTTAAATGTTGCCATTTTTGGTTCGATTTTGAAAGGCTTAGGAGCGATTTTCATCAAACGTACATTTAATAATGAACTATACACTGAAAGAAATTTGACAAATTTTGTCGAATTCATGTTTATGAATAAGATTCACTTCGAAGTTTTTATCGAAGGAACTCGTTCTAGAGATGGCAAATTATTGTTACCGAAGTATGGAATATTGAAAACCTTAGCATCAATTTATTTTAAGCAAAGAGTTCACGAGAAGAAATCTGATTTCGATATGTTGATTCAACCAATATCAATCACCTATGAAAGGATATATGAGGCTGATGGCTATCTTTTGGAAATGGTGGGCAAAGACAAAAAACAAGAGAGTTTTACAAACATTTTATCCAACGGTCTTTCCAATCTCTTCAGTGGCAAGGGAAGTGGCGAACCTCAGTATCTCAAAGACGGTTATGTTGACAACAAAAATTCTTCCCTAAATGGTAAGATTTACGTCAAGCTTGCAGATAACTTCACTTTTTCTTCGTATGTGGATGACTCGAGCAATCATGTGATGAAGGCGAGCCAAGATGATATTTTGAGTGATGAGCAGCAACTCAATTTGAAAAAACTCGGTTTCAAGATCCTTCATGCTATCAATAATGTTTCTTACATTCCTCAATGTGCCCTTGTTGGTCTAACATTACAAACATACTACTATTTGCATGGTCAGAAGAATTTCAAAATCCGGGAGCTTCTTCCTTTGTTGGATTTCTTGAGTAATATTTTACAAGAAGAAGTTCTTACTGTCTCGAATAGGAAAATTCTCACTGGTATTCAAAACCTTACTGATGACGAGAAAGTTAGCTTGATAAAAAGTCAGGTCATGAAATTCTTTAAATTTACTTTGGTGAATTCCAAGACAAATGAGATCAAGATAATCAATACTTTTGAACTTCTTTACTATAAAAATCTTACAATTCATTTGATCATTCACAAATGTTTGGCTTCATTAATTTTGTTAAAGACACTGGAGATTCATCAAATCAAGAAGCTTTTTTACATCTTTACAGGATTTTTGAAAAATGAATTTTTGTTTGACTATGATTACACAGAAGGCCACAATATTTCTAATATTTTGAAAAAATTTCAAAACACCAACGTCATTTCGAATGATTATAAGGTGAAGGATTTGAAATATCACGAGACTCTTGCAACAATTATTTTGCCTTTTGTTCGTTCGTTTGCTGTCTGTTTAGAAAACTTGAGTTTCCAGGTTGGTCGGTTTTATCAGAATTCTCAAAACAGGATTACAGAGCAGCAGTTAATCAACGATTCGTTGATGCTGAAAGATTTTCCCACCACAAAGTCCATTTTGGGTATCATTCAAAAAGACAATTTCGAGAATTTCAAAAATGAATCGCCCGAGTATCTGATTGAGACTTATAACAAGCAGTATTTGCTTTCATTTTTGTTCTATTTGAATAACTTGGAATTGATAAAGATTTTCAAGAATAAGTCTAAGACTAAAGCCTATGTCATTTTAAAAAATAGAAATGACATTCAATTCTCAATGAGGTTTTTGCAAAGATTCGAAAAAGGGAAATTAGATGACACGTCTATCAATTACATGATTGACGTTGTTGACAAATCGTTTGATCGTGGCTTTCCTCCAGAGGTGAGTAAGCTTTAAGTCTTTGAACCATAACAATGCACAATAAATGCGACTTCTTGAATCTGCGACAGCACTATAAAATGTACATATAAACCGCATCTTTATGATTGGTTTTAGCCGTATTCCTTATAACAGGCACAAAGTGTATTGCGGAGGAAAAAGTAAATCGTATTCGAACATTTCGTAATTTCGGCTTTGAGTTTTGCTCTAAACTCACTCCTATATTCATGCACTATCGACCCGTAAATGTTCTCTTTCCCATTAAAAACGCAGATTTTGTGGACTTAGGGGTATGTGGGTTGAATAACGCGATGCAATCAGCCAGGCTAGATAACGCATGAAGCGGTGGTGGATTTGCTACGCGGAGAGTACTTACCTACTCGCAAGTTATCGCAAAGCACGACTGCGCGAAGAATCTTATACCATGCAGGTTACCAAATTACCCCTATTCTTGCCGAAGGCTGAGCATTGATTAGGGGTAAGTGACGAAAAGATGCGCAAGCTATGAAATGCATAGAAAGTAGAATATATGTCGAAACTTTCAGTAAATCAATGAATCTTTCATGAGTAGCAAGTGTTTACGAAGATTCAAGGCCCGTATGAAGTTTCATAAATGCTCCTGAACACCCGAGACAGCCTTGCTTGGACCATTGGAGAAATTTGCGTCACCGCGCTCCAGTAGTGTTTTTTCTTTTTGAGAGTGCTGTACACAGTATCTCTCACTTCTTTTGGTCTCATGTTTTCTATGCCCACTGCTATCCATATTCGTGCTAACCTACATTTTTCCCTTACCCATCAACACTGGAAGACCTTGCTTTATTTATTGGTTCTTTCGGAATTCCAATAACTTTTAATATTGACTTTTGTCGCCAGGCAAAACATCTTCAGATACGGTGAAACGTGGCTCCTAGATCATTAAGTTCGGGACAGATACCGTTAAACAGCACTATTCTGACAATCGTGGTAGAATTCTAAAGACTTGATGAGAAAGGAATTAAAATACATATTATGGGGGCATCTTGCTCTCATTCTTTTTTTGACTTATTGCACATACGACTTGATAAGTTTACTTTTTGATGATTCATACCCCGAATCTTTTGTCGATACGGAACTAAATCCGATTGGGGGAAAGTTGGACAAAACACTTCTTATACCAAAAATCATTCATCAGACCTACAAAACCGAGCAGATTCCCGAAGCTTGGCAATCCGGTCAACAAGCATGTGTTGACTTGCACCCTGACTACCAGTACATTCTTTGGACTGATGAAATGGCCAGAGACTTTATCGCGGAGAAATACCCATGGTTTTTGAATGCATGGGACTCTTACCCCTATCCTATACAAAGAGCAGACGCTATCCGGTACTTTGCATTACATCATTACGGAGGTGTCTATATTGATTTAGATGATGGCTGTATGAGAAGATTAGATCCCCTATTGACTGTCCCTGCATTTGTGCGTGAAACAAAACCAACAGGTATTTCTAATGATGTCATGGGATCGGTTCAAGGCCATCCATTTTTCGTGAAAGTATTAGAAAATCTTGAAAGGTATCAAAGAAACTGGTTCGTTCCCTACATCACTATTATGTTTTCTACAGGTCCTTTATTCCTTTCGGCTATGCTCATGCAATACAAGCGAAAGGGGGTCCCTGAAGCAGGAAAAGTACGGGTGCTCCTTCCACCCGACTACAAGTCACAGAGCAACTCTTTTTTCTCGATATCCACAGGCTCCTCATGGCATTCTGATGACGCCAAGGTCATGAAATTGATGGCTCAGCATATTGGGTTGGCCGTTTTCGCGGGCTTCTTGGTGGCGGGTTTTATCTTCTTGCTCGAATGGTGGTTTTATCAATGGTGTATCCATACAAGCTTCAGCAAGTCTCTAGAGAGAATTGCAACTAAACTTAGATTCAAAAAACAAATCAAGAAGAGATCGAGAAAGGACTCAAATTTGCCAGTTAGCCTTGATTTTGAGAAGGTTGAAGCCGTTTAAATGTTTGAATTGTGGTTTAACAATTCATAATCAAAACTTTTGTCATTGTCTTTGATAACTGACTGATTTATCATAGAAGCAGTGAATTTGCATACTTAAAACAGAATTAATGAACGAAGGTAATGTCAAAAACTAAAACTCATTTACTAGCTGTCTTTCTCTTTTGTGAACTCCCTTTTGGTGCTATGCTCATAGATTTGAACATGCTCAAACCAGTGGCCATCAAACCGTTCAAGTCACTTAGATCCGAAGGAAGAACGACTGTGTTGGTCTCTTTGGCAATGTTTCCGAATTCCTTAATGTATTGCTGCGCAACTTGAAGATTGATTGCGTCTGCACCACCCGGAGTATTTTTGATTGAATTAGCAATCTTCTCGATACTAAGAGCTGTGGCCTCAGCCTGCAAAATAATAGATTGCTTTTCACCCTCGGCAATATTAATTCTAGACTGCCTAGTGCCCTCGGATTCCAAAATTTCAGCGCGTTTAGATCTCTCGGCGCTCACTTGTCTATGCATTGCATCCAATACATTTTGCGGCGGATGAATATCACGTATTTCATAACGTAAGCACTCGACACCCCAATGCTCTTTTGCAGCTTCGTTAATCGTACTGTTGATGTTGGTGTTTAACCGCTGCCTCTCCTTCAACACCGAATCCAACGATAATGAGCCGATTTCTGATCTCATGGTAGTTTGCGCAAGCTGGCTTATAGCAAACTTGAAGTCTTCAACTCCATATGAAGCTTTATATGGATCGTTCACTTTTATGTACAAGATACCGTCTAATTCCAATGAAACGTTGTCCGCCGTGATGGCGTTTTGAGATGGTATTTCAATGGCAGTTTCTTTCAAAGATTGAACATAAGTAATTCTGTCGAGTATGGGAACCAATAAAGCAATACCAGGCTGCAAAATTTTGTGAAATTTACCCATTCTCTCCACAACATAAGCTGTTTGCTGGGGCACAAACTTGATGATCGTGTTGGATGGCAAACGTTCTCTTTGAAAATAGTTTAATGAAGGCTGGGGAACTCGAGACAGATGTGAAACACTGTATCCTCTAGAGATACATTTCAATGCGTTAAGAGTTCTAGTGATTCTTGGCACATTCATTACTAGTGACGATAGAACGAAAAAGTCAGGTCGCATTTCTGCTACCTAATGCCTGCTCGCCAAAAGTAGTGCACTTTCATACGTAGATGCGGGGAGTTACCAGCGGACAAAATTCACTGCAAAGAACTGAGAGGCACAGGTAGACTGTTTGCCTTGACTTTAAAGATTAATCAAGAAGATTACGCACTGCAAAAACCTGTGTTTGTTCCGATTCACGTCAAAAATTCAATTCACGTGACTCATGCGCATCTCAACAGTTTGGATCTCAAGATGAGGATTAAGGTAGTAGCGCAATTATCAAACAAAGATGCCTAAAAGCGCCGAGATCTCTCTCAATGGGAGAAATTTTATTATGAAAGGATTGATAAACGGATTTCGTTTGAATGGTAGGGGTCTTAATGAGATGAGGATCCCTGAAATAAAATTATCAGAGAACGAATATGGGTATGTTGAAATTAGCTTTGGCAAAACGAAATTAGCAGTGAGAATTAGTAGTGAAATTGCCAAACCTTTTGAAGACAGGCCATTCGAGGGAATTTTTACAATCAATACAGAAATCAGCCCCATGGCCAGCCCAATGTTCGAGAACGGGAAAAGCTCGGACGACGAAGTGCTAATCTCAAGGCTAATTGAAAAAGCTGTTCGAAGATCCAATGCTTTGGATCTTGAAAGTTTATGTATCATTGCAAACGAGAAAGTGTGGCATGTTCGAGCTGATATCCACTTCCTTAATTGTGATGGAGGTTTCATTGATGCTTCTTGTTTGGGAGTGATGACCGCTCTTCAGCACTTCCGAAAGCCCGACGTTTCAATAAATGGAACAGATATAGTAGTTCACACCTTTGACCAGCGGCAACCAGTTGCGTTGAGCATTCTCCATGTGCCACTTTGTGTTACGTACTCTTTTTTCAACCCGGGGGACAAGATTGAGAACATCAAGGGAGCTAATAACCAAGAGATAGCCATCATGGACGCGGACATGAGTGAAGAACTAATTCGAGATGGTTCTCTAGTGATTACTGTGAATAAGAATCGTGAACTAATCCAAATTTCTAAAAATGGTGGCTTACCTATCGATAGCGTCACTCTTTTGGAGTTGACTAGGTCAGCATATGCTACAGTCGAGGCGATGACAGACATGATCAAAACTCTTCTTACGGATGCTGAGGAAAGGCGCTATAAGAAATTGAATTTAGGACTCCTTGAAGTCGGAGCTACAATTTGAAAAAGCGAACTTGTTCTACTGTCTTCTGAAAAAGTTGTCCAATACACCTTTGCCAACAGCAACTTTCTTTACCAGCTTTTTCCTCGACTGGGAGATCTTGGACGATTTCCGTTCCGACTGGTTCTCTTTTGGCTGCGACTTCGAACCTGCCAAACTGATATTATCTTCAGCAACAGTTCTCGCCCTTTCTTGCCTCTCTTTATCAGCTATAAAAACATGTAAAGGCAGAAAATCATACTTTTTGTAATCGAGATACGATTGCATCAATTCAGGGTTTAAAAATGAACCAAACAAAAAATTTATACTGTAGTTGATTATCTGTAATTCCATGATTTCTTTAGGAACAAGTCCTGACACACTACTGATGCTCTCCAAGACTTGGCTAGAAAAGGCATAATCAGGGTTATCAGAAATCACTGTTATAAGTTTTTGTATTCTCTTTTCGAGATGTGAGTAGAGTTTGGCTGGGCTCAACTTGTAAAACGATCCCCCATTTTCTTCTATCTGCTCGCAGAATGAGTCTAAAGAGGAAAAAACGTTAGACTTGATGAGATGCTTTTGATGCGCATCCGCTAAACACACAGAAAACCCGTCTAGAATGTCTTGAGCAGAATGATAACGCATTGGGCGCAACTCTGATTGTGTCGACATCCATATGATCATAGGATACGATATGTCAAATTCCGTGAGCGAAATTAGCAACGGATTTGACAACACGCTTCCAGGAAAATTATCAAAGCTTTCTATAATGCAAGATTTCACAGGCTCACCTGACGGTAACTTCAACTCTGGATGCTTGTCGAAGTGACTGGCAGGACCAATTTCTCGAAGTTCATATATGGTTTCTCCACAAACTGCGAGAGTGAATTTCCTGGCACTTACACTCAAACTAACTAAGTTAAGGCCACTAACGTTCTCGGGTATTAGAAATAATCTGGCCGTGTTGTCTATTGCTTTCATATTTATGGGAGTAAATGCATTCTAAACCTAGCGCGATAGTGTACTTGAACGTAACCCTATACAGTCTGGTAGTTTGGCACGGTGATGCATCAATGCAAGATTCCAAATATTAGCACATATAACGCAATCTTACAGCATAAAGACTTTTTCAGAATGTTGAATAATAATGAAAGATGGCCTGAAGAATTATGCCATCTGGTTAGAAGGACTGTGTAAAGTGGCACATAGGGTTTGAATAGTTTTGAAAGGAATACAACAGTACATCTCTTTTTTTCATTTTATGGTCGAGAAATAGTTTTACTTGAAAAAACACCCTCGAATCTATAAGCCGGCTAAGGATTGAACAAAGTCACGAACTGCACTAATACTGGCAAGTATGATCATAATTGTCCCAAAAACACTGAAACTCAAAGAACTCATTGAAGCAGCCCTAGGATCATCATTGAGTAGATGCGCGGTTGCAATTGCGCCGCAATTGATTCCAAGTGTCACACCTCTGGTGACGTAATCGTTCGAGGGGATCTTTAGAATTTTGAAGAAATAATCTCCAATAAGCACACCACATATTCCGCTGAGAATCGTGCAAACGGCCATCAAAGAGACGGAACCTTCCAAGGACTTCACGAGCGGATTCCCCAAGGCCAAGGTCACCAGTCTTCCAATGAATCCTATCGATCTCTCAGGGCTAATACCAATCCTAAAGCAAATAATAGGGTAACAAAGAAAGGTTATCGTCATTGATATCAACAAAGGTGGCATCAATACCCAGAAATTTCTGATGAAGTCCTTTCTATGCGTAAACATTGGCAAAGACAAGGAAACGATGGAAATATCCATCGAAGATGATAAGAAGTCCCCACATCCAGGCCACATAGGTTCGGAAGTAAATTTATGAGAGGCCGAAGTCGGGATGGTCTCGCCATTGTCATACATCTCTTTCCCATTAAAAAGATTGAGATAGGTTTTTCCAGTTTTGTAATACCTCAAATCTTCGAGAAACCCTTCAGGCGATCCTTTGTGATATATGAGAGAAGATATAAAGCAAACAAAAAGAATTCCAGCAGTCAGTATCAAAATGGGATGTGCAAATTTTTTGGATTTAGGGAATTTTTGTGGAATCAAAAGGGCTATGAAATAGCAGGTGACTGTCAATCCTATATGAAATGGGAGCATGACATGAATGGAGCGAATGTAGTAAAAAGGCAAGGAGACGAAGAACATTGCTGCATAAAGAAACCAATCGATGTAGTTCGAGACAATGATTGCAACTTGTTTCGAGCCTCCGGGCAAATGATTGTACTCTTCGTACGCCTGCTGTTTGGGTATTTCAAAATTGCTCTGTGCACCCATGTTGTTACTTCCACCCAGCGAAACAGAATTATGGGAGTCTAAATGTAAACTCGGCGTGGGCTCTGAGAGTGTCTGAGTTCCAAATCTCTCGAGTACAATAGAATTAGCCTCCTCAAAAGGATTTTCGGTAAACGAAAGGGATCTCACTTTCGGCTCTGGCTCTGTCTTTGCAGGTCTAAGGGAGGATATATCAATGGTTGTAATATCTTTCTGGGCCCTTGTATATGGTTTACTCAAGTCGAAAAGCTTGATATTCAGCTCTTCAGTTGTCTCTTCTTCAATTTCACCTTTAATTCCGTCATGGTCTTTGTCTGAATTAGAAGGATCATATCCCATTAACCCTAAGAGTTTTTTGAGCAGTACCATTAAGTACACATCAAATATCATGAGCAGTAAACCACCAATAACGAAGACTGCTGCAATTTTAGCACATTCCACGAATGAAATCTTCTCGCTAAGAGGCAACATAATAAAAGAAGGGAGAAAAAAGACATTTATCCACTTGAGCGTGAAGTTCATAGATGGCTGAATTATCATAAGATAGTGCTCTAGAATCCATGAAGCGACACTACCAACACGTCTAAAATTTCCTTGTCTTGCAGGACTTCCCAACTTTGCAAATAAATTCAAAACGACAAGAATTATTAAATTGATAAGCATTCCTAGCACAGATGCTGGGAAATTGATTTTAGCTACATCCGCAAGTAGAATGTTAAGCCCATATAAAATCGTGAACAATATAATAATGCCAATAGGAATTAACACGAAGGAATGTATGATATGATGCTGGGAGTACCACAATCCATATATTACACCTTTAAAGATTTCATTTGTAGTTAGCATAGAAGAATATTTATGACGTGGAGGCCTGCGGCACTAATCCATGTGAAAATTTGGGGTAATACCCGCGGCAATATCGTAAGACTTGAGATGCGCCGGAAAGTACCGATAGGAATTTACAGAGTGTTGGATCAAGAGTACACGAGACAAATACAATCATTCGAGGCTCGATTGATTCAACGAATTTGGTCAAACACGGCTAGTAATTATCTGTTAATTTTTTACTTCAACTCTCATAAAATTGCATCCGAATGGGCTAGATAGACCATGGAAAGCAAAATTCGTTTCCCAAGCATGTTATATCAAACAATATCACATTCACCATGAAGAATAAATATGCAGTCTTTTCTCCCATCATTTGATGCTTCCATAACTCTTTCTAATCCATCTTAAAGTTTTGATCCTGCGTAATTTTGGTATCAACACAAAGCAATGCCAATTGAAACCTTATGCCAATACAAAGCATAAGAGCTGCATAATAACACACACCTCTATTTTTATTTCAGTATGTAACGTGCTATAATGTTTTTAAAAGCTGAGCTCCAGCGGAACGCCGGGAATCTAGGCTTGAGAACCTTCTATCAACTCTTTAAACTCCTCTTTGGCGTATCGCAAACCACAGTAACCACAAGTTGATGCTTTTGGTTGGTCCAAGTTGATGAACACCTTAGGGTGACCCTGCAAAGTAGAACCTTTGTTTCCATCGCAAACTGCGATGTTTCCCTCATGCAAATATCTAACGGGCTCCTTGGAGATCAAATTTATGGCAGCATATGGTAGAGGTTGCGCACTTAAGTCTTTTTGAACGAATCTGTGTGGGTGAGTGGCATAGACATCTTTACGTGCAGCTTGAGATGGAGACCAAGTCTTTTCACTATTGGGTGCTGGCATGGCATTTTTGTTGTGCTCTAACTCCTCAGGTGTGAGGCCTGTAGCGCTGATTTTGACAGGTTGGGCAACCGTCGTCTGAAATCTTAAAGATGATCTTAAAAGCGTTCTTCTTAACATGCTTAGTCAATACTTGTCTGCTGCGTGCTTGGGAGATAGGTTTTGAATAAGCGCACTCTACGAAAGAGGTAATTGGATAATTTTGATACCGATCCCATATGCAAGAACTTTCCTCACGCTGGCGCGTTCCCGTGACCTCTTATCTGCTTATCCTAGAGAAGCGTTCATTTTTCTTTCAAGAAGATGCCTTCTGTCACCATTCATAAATACACTGAAATTTTGACGGCAATTGAATTTGGCCCTCAGGAGATCACACCAAAAAACTTTCTTGTGTTTATCGGAGGCTTAGGCGATGGGTTCTTGACTGTTCCTTACATGCCAATGTTGGCTGAGTCTATATCAGAACAGTTTGGGCAAGAGTGGGTTGTCGTTGAAGCATTGACACGCTCCTCTTATTTGGGATTCGGTACTGGTAGTTTAAA
>NKZP01000926.1:0-14805 GCA_002370765.1 Metschnikowia similis
GGTAGCAACATCAGAGCAGTCAGATGGGGTGTAGGTGCCTGGAGTTGGGAACTCACTGTCGGTACCTTGAGTCACAGTAGTAGTGGTTACACCTGGAGTAATAACTTCAACGGTACAGGTCTCGACATCAGAACAGTCAGATGGGGTGTAGGTACCTGGAGTTGGGAACTCACTGTCGGTACCTTGAGTGACAGTTGTGGTGGTTACACCTGGGGTGATCACTTCAACCGTACAGGTGGCAACATCAGAGCAGTCAGATGGAGTGTAAGTACCAGGAGTTGGGAACTCACTGTCGGTACCTTGAGTGACAGTAGTAGTGGTGACTTCTCCACACTGACCTTGAGTGGGAGGAATTTGGTACACCATGTCAAACACACTGCTAGTGGAGCCCGAAGGGGAAACCACGCTGCCGCTGAAAATCCATTGGGTTCCACGGTTGATGTAAACGATCTTGAAAGGGTAATAAGTGCCAGCCTCCAAAGTTTGCAAGAGTGAACTGTTAGCAGTCAGCCCACGATGTCCATTAGCCTTCATACCATAGAAATCGGGGTCAGAAACCACACTTTTCAGAGCGTCAGCGCAACAACTTCCGGTACTGCCAAAGTAGATCGCATAACCATCGTCGGCGGCTAAAGTGAAGTTATAGGTACCTGATTCTTCCGCCTTAAAGTACCCATCAAGCTCGACGGTAAAGTTGGATGCGGTGACACTTTGGCCATAAATCGTTCCCATCTGGGCATCATTATTATCGAAATCACCACCATTGAAAAAAATGTCAGTCACACCAGTGGCAGTGGCGAAAGAGCCGCCCAAATTCTTGTAGGTATCAAAGTAAACTTTATCGTCTGTGTTATAATACCAAAGGGGAAAGCGGTAAAAAGTAGCGTCAAAGCCGGTTCTTAACTCGCTAGTGAAGGTACAGCCATCGATGGCAGAAACCACACTGGCCAAAGCTCCAAGGCCAACTAAACGAACGGATGATGGTTTCATAGATTGTAGAGAGTTATGATTGATGGGCGAAAGGTACCCCTTATATATTTTTTACAGCCATTAAAGCACACGGGAACCCAACAACAAGGGGTATCCATGTGCAGGATACAAATGTGGTACCATATGCACTCCGGCATATAAAAGTGTTTTTACGCCAATGATGCTTGGATTGGGTTTTGAAATGAGCGCAATGGTCGTGGCATGTCGAAATATTAGCGGCGTACATCGCTAACCCTTTTTTCGCCTTTTCGGGCCGTAGCCGCGACAATAATGCCCCGCGTCTAATCATGCACTGTCACCACAGCACCTGGCGTTGACAACGTTCAGGTGACACGAAATGTCCAATTTCGTGAGTGTACTCAAAGCATTGGTTTTTAGCGAAGACGTTTGAGATAAGCCCCTGGAGCCCTCATTGGAATGATTCATTAGGATATAATTCTCCGACTGAGGGCCCAGTGAGTGCTTCCGATTAGAATTACCCAATTTCAAGAAACCAAATTAGCCGAAGCAAACTAAAATTTTAGTGGCTACCTTTTCTCAGCATATGCCGCATGACGCGTAATTCGGCAAAGAAGCATCGTTACGTGAACAAACGAGCCGACTGCGCCCTGCACGCGTAAACGAATCAGAGCGGTGCGGGTTGCAGAAAGGTTCACCACAAATCGCACCAATCACATAAACAGGTTATATCCGGTAAGACCTTTTAAATCCCTTATCGCATATAATAGGTCTATCCGGGAAGATTCAAGAAAATTCTGCAGTAAAAACGTTCCTGCAAAATCATGACTCGAGGATTTGAGTGTTGATCTGCTCCGTTTTCTCACTTCCCCACAACACAAGTAATGCAAGGGTTGTCGAAAGTAAAGCAAGTGAGCTCATGCATATAGGCGTACATACACTAACCCCGCATGCAGTTTTCCAAAGAAACGAAGTTTTTTTTGTTGCTAGAGTGGTGTTACGCAAAACACATTAAAAAAGGGCGGGATGCAAACTAGGTGCAAAATCGCTTTACCTTGTGATCGAATCTGATACTCGGCCGGGTGTGATGCGCGAAGGACGCATTTGGATAGACTCTTCCCCAAATAAGCGAGCGTCGCATACGCGGTGCGAACGTTTGTGCATTTCTCACCACCAGTCTGTGCCTATCTATACTTCGCACAAGGTATCTGCAGTATCAGCTACCGATTAGATATTGTTGCGCGAAAAACAAAAAAAAGACATTTTGAAACTTCCAGTTGCTCTATACACGGTTGCGTTCTATATGACGGATAATGCCTCGGCGCGCATAGTGCAGCAGCGTGCGTTTTTAACTCGCCCAGGGTCTGACTAGACGAAATTCATGACAGCTCGAGGGGTTAAAACACTAACTAGGAATATGCATTTGAAAAATGATGCAGGAAGAAAGAAAAATAAACGCCAAAATCAAACCATAAATTAAAATAAAAGAGCAATAAACATGACGCTGTTATTTAGCTTCCCGGAATGGTTCGTGGAAATTCCGAGTCTGTCCCGTTATTGTCCAAAAAGGTTAAGTCATGCAGCGGGTTTTATCACGTTTGACAGTGCCACGAAAATTTGGAATCTTTCGGAATCAGCCCCATGTCTTTATGAAGGTTAGAATAAGACTCTTGGAAAAGAATCTCTCTAATCTTTTTTGTATTAGTAAGTTCCCACCCTCTGAATTAACCCTAATTTCACATCATAAGTAAAAAAAAAAAAAAATACTGTAAGGAAGGACGTAGGATCCTTCTACCCGAGCGCCTATTAGTTCTATTCATGCATTTGCTTCAGAAAAAGAGAAATTCCAGAGAATCAATCAGAAAGCGAAGAAACAAAGGCAAGAGAAGCAGCCTCCCGAAAAAGCCTTCTGGTTCAAACATTACGCAAACACTATGTGAGGCTACCGAAATCTCGACCAATGAAAGATTCGACGAGGCGGTGTCCAATCGGGAACGTGGGGTGGGCGGGCACTCGTCCATTGATTCTTCGGATGAAATTTCTGTGATTGCGCGCGAGTCTTTTTCTTCGGATAGCGAGGGCGCCGATATTCTGCTGCGGGATATCTCCATCAGAGACATGCTTCTTAGCGAATACAAGCCAACCTCTTGAAAATTATCAATTTATCAAAATAAACCTTTCGAACAAATTCTTATTGGTCACATGGATGTGAAGAAGTCTGTTCATGTTCTGGCGCATACCCCTTATGCTGGGAAGGCTTGTATCATTGTGAAAGCACAAACCAGAGGGGTATATGGCAATAACAAGGCCAGATGTGTTGAATGTATGGTAAAATCTGGAATATCTGCTGGTTTAAAGCTGACGGAGAGTTCATATACATGAGGTAATGGAGTACTCAGAGCGTGGAAAGGAAGGAGTAAATGAAGTTTCTGAAAGCCCAGCGTCCATGATAAAATACAGATCTCCGAAACGACGGCGATACTTCGGAAATTTCTCGCTGTCCATGAATTGGAAAATTGTCTAGATGAGGGGATGATTGTGAATGTGTAAGCAACTTATTAAGAAGATTCAGCTTACACAAGTTTGGCAAATGGGTGAAGGAAAGGCAAAGCATGCGTCATGAGATGCCACAATTTCACAACAAAGAAAGACCAGACACATCATTGAAAAGGTGGAGGAAATGAAGCGTAGCAGGCTTGCTGAAACCGCAAGCAGGGCCAGAAAGGCTTTTTATGATGGTACTAATGCCAGGCTGAAGTTCTTGTTGGGACATCGCTATTTGCTCACAAGCCTAACGAATGCCAATTAGAATTTTCCGACTCCTTAGACTCCATGACAAATAATGTGTTGGGAAGTCTCACTTTCGAGGGTAAAATCAAAAGCAACATAAAAATTCATGAAGAGGGCCTTTCGCGGGGCTTTTACTTTGGGTCAGCGTTTGCAATGTCTCTCTGGTTCAGAGTGATTTCAATAAGAGGACGTTGAGCGGAAGGACTTTCCCAAATATCAAATAAAAGCTCTACCGGAATTCAATCAAAGTATTGATTTTTACTGATTAGACCAAGGGTAAGAAACGGGTCAGATAACAACAAATTAAGTGCGGGGACAGTATTGACTATAGGATTCACCGCCATTCAGAAAACGCATGTAGGAAGAGCCGCCAATAGTCAACTTGCGATTGCACCGAAATTGGTTCAACGCACGAGTAGGAACCACCACCAAGTACTTGGCTTGCACAGGGTACCTTGGATGTGAGTTAAATGTGTCAGCCCTAAAGTCACACGTGACATTGCCGTGACTGCTTGTGAGTGCGAGCGTGTGCAGGTTTGGGGCAAAAAACCACATACTAAAGCTGCCCAAACACGAAAAGCACTGCTCGATGATCTGGCATGGTACAAAACTACATGATCCCGTATTTCTAATATACTAAAACATAGGCTGAAGATTAACAACTGGGGAGAGTCAAACCCCCCGCGGGGGTTAAGGTCACGTGACGCCATCGCACTCACTACCCACCAGATTACCCTCATGGAGATCTCATGTCCTCTGCTGGCCGTGACCAAGCGAAGCAGGCTACACAAGCAATTAAATACAAGTTCCAGAAAACCTGCAATGCTTGATTTTTCCAGGGCTTGAAAACTTCTCCGCAAGGTGGATAAAAGCCCTGACAAACACGAGCAGAATGTTTTGAAACAAGATGGGACGATCATGAGGTGTTTGAAGAGGCTAAAGCGTTCAAAAGCATCATAATCTAGGATGTCCGCTCTATTGGACCGATCGCCAGAAAAAATGTTTACCTAACATTAACTCACCATAAACTATCTTCATGTTTCATTCAAATACCTTACTCTTTACGTCCAACGGACTTCGGGGTACTGACCCCATAAATGAGGGAATAACATTGATAAGTCGTCAACAAACTTTCCGAAGGAACCTCCCACCCCAAGCATCTCATGGTGGTGTCATATGTGGGGGCATATACCGACTCTAGACTTCAAAATTCCCAAGCCATTGCTGAAGCTCAGAGATTGGATGGATGGTACGTGTGGAAAGAATTTACAAAACTGAAAAGCTGTCATAAGGGAGAGAAGGGACATTCACTTACCTAAGCTCAGGACTTGCGCCTATAGGATGCAGTTCAGTTCTACACTTGAAGATGGTGGCAAATCTAAAGTAACGAAATGCAAAATTAAAGTTCGGTCTGGTATAATATGCGCGCAGGTTCCAGAATTCAAAAGGAACATTCACTCAGAATACTCAGCTGTATTTAATTCAGGGGAGGATGTCCATGTGGTTTTGCAGCCACGCTATCCTCGCTGGGGAAACGACTCCCGGATGCTTGAACTTGGGGTTCGACTTCTGGTGATTGAATTTTGAAAGGCATTGCCGTTTCCATCAGACTTGAACTGCCATTGCCCTTTCCATCTTAATCTTTTTGGAAAGGGAAAGTATTCCGAATCTTTCGTTTGACCTTAGGCTCTTTAAGCCATTCGCATGGCTACCGTGTTTCTTAATCAAGAACTTGAAGGGAATTTCAAATTTAGAAAATCTCTCCCAATTATGGTGGCGCGATAAATCACCGAGAATTACCAGCCACAAGCGGTGTCGAGCAGGAGCGTGGTTGACACAGCCCCAGTTTCAGCTGCGAGGATGGGAACAGTTGAAAAGTTATTGAAAAGGACCCGCGAGCACTGAAATAGTTGGAGAGGAAGTTCAAATTTTCTGTGAAGAAGCCAATATCGACCCTGCTCAAGGGTTTTAGAGACAGAAGGTCTCGAAGTTACGAAAAACAGAGGGTCCGCCATTTACGAGACTGCGTGAGTGACTGTACGTGATGCAGTTACATCCTTTCAAACCAGCGAAATTGATTGCAGAGATTGTATACTCAGATCCAGAAGCACATCCCGAAGCCATTCCATGATCACTGAAATACTTCGTGGAATTCGGACCTGGTCATTGCGGTTCCTCAATTGCTGGCACAAGGCAATACCGCAGGAAGTGCAATGTACCCAGGCGCTTCCAGCGCAAAAAGTGATGCCGGTGTTACTACAAACAAGTGCCCAAGCTAAGGCCACCGTGATACTACGAAAGCGGCATCCAAACAGCGTGGGTGAAGCGTATCATGAGGGGTATAATTTTTCACAGCGACTTTACGTGTTTCTTGGAAAGAGATGAGAAACATGGCGTCCAAAGGAGAAGGGAAAATCCGAAAGAAAATTCAAGTTCAAAGAGGAAATTTGAGTGGTTTGATATTGTGTCTGGACAAGAAGTAAAGATAAACGCCGTTTTGTATTGCGCACCCTTTTCGACGGCTGCAAAAGGCTGCGAATTATTGAAACTGTCGTACATCCGTACCGCGGAGAACTGCGGAAGCATCTTTGGTTGTAGGGGCATGAGACTTACAAAGCCTAAAAGAGTGATTCTGGAAACCTCTTATATAAGAATACGCCTTTGGCGCGAGAGTGTGCCAATCATGAAGCTTCCCCGGGCGTGCACATGGTGCATATCGGGGCGTGCATGTCAACGAGTTCGTACCATATGAGCAAGCTAATGAATGAAGATTTCAAAAGCCGTTAAATTTAGCCATTCTCCCACCCAAATGGTTTAACTTTCACTCAGTTTTGATCTCTCGGATTTCTACATCTGGTGTTGACGCGCGAGTGGATACACAAGATTTGTTGAAGGTGAAAAACAGGGAACGCGCATAAACATTGATACGCTTAGCCGTTGTGCATGGACACAGTGCCTTTGGCCTCATTACACGTGTTCTAAGGGTTAATTTCCTTGTCTAATTTCAAGGGCTAGATGCCTGTTGTCTTTACAAGAGAATCAAACAAACCCCAGGTAAGGGTGCATCAAAGATGCCTAACCAGATCCACTGAAGCTGGTTCAAATGGAACTTTTCCTAATGAAAAATTCCACACATGTCTTCATGATACAATGTGAGATGTATCACGCACCAATTCTAAACACGAGTCCGTGGTCAATCTATGGCCCTCAAACTCCTGAGCTTGACGCAAGGTATCCTCCTCATCACCTGATCTGCACACCACTTCCGCACTCAATCACGCCATGGTCCAGATAAGTAGTGCACATAACGCTTAGGAGAAAGGCTTAGGAGAAAGGCTTATGACAAGTGCCTCAGCTCCGTCTCGGTAACTGCATTTTGCCCATGCACATAAAATCGGAAAAGTGCCTAGCATTTGTCCACGCTGGATACGCTCTGACCTAAGGGTATGATCGCTCTGGTGCCGAAATTGTGCAAGTGTGGGTGCGGCGCGTGCAGTCTGATCAATTATTCGCAATCCTGGGCGCCACACCAACGTGCGAGGTCCAGCACCGTTGAGATGCAGGCCGCCAGAGGTGACAAGTAGTGACGGAAATGAAATATTCAAAGGCACACGGACAGAGAAAGATACAGCTAGACCGATACAGAAGGGCAAATACAGACGGATAGATCATTGTCCCATGGGAACCTTGCTTTATGCATGGTCACTTGATACTGCTCTGTGTGGCGCTCTAAACCTGCATAGCTGCATCCAGTCAAGGTGTGGCTCAAATTCCTTGGGAGCATGGATCTTATAAGTGTTGAGATGCAGCCAGCTCATTACGTATCCATGGGTTATTTACGGGCTAGTGCTGGGACTCGCGAAGTCGACGTGCTATTGGACAAAGACAAAACCGTTGTCAGGGACGTGGAGACTTTTCTCACTGATGGCGAAAGTGTGGCATCCCAAAGCAACCCCTTTCTGGACCCGGCCACCGCGGAATACTACGCCAAGGTGTACGAGGACTGCGATTACGAGTGTCGGTCGGCGTTCGACCCCGGTTTGGAGTGGACCGAAGACGAGGAGCGCCGAATAGTACGCAAGTTGGACTGGCGAGTGGCGCTCACCGCGTGTGTATTGTTCTTCGCCTTGCAGATTGACCGAGGAAACCTTTCACAGGCGGTGGCCGATAACTTGTTAGACGACTTGGGATTGACCACCGATGACTACAACCTTGGAAACACGCTTTTCCTCGTGGCGTTTTTGGTGGCGGAAATACCGTCGCAGCTTCTTTCCAAAGCCATTGGCCCGGACCTTTTCATTCCCGTACAGATCGTCACCTGGAGCATTGTGGCCACCTGCCAGGCAGGCATGAAAAGCAAGACGGGTTTCCTCGTCACCCGCGTGTTGATTGGTGCTTTGGAAGGAGGGTTCATCGCGGACTTGGTGTTGTGGCTTTCATACTTTTACAAAGCGAAAGAGCTCCCGATCCGACTCTCGTTTTTCTGGACCTCACTTTCCATCACGCAAATCCTCACCTCGCTTCTTGCTTTCGGTATCCTCAGGATGCGCGGCATCCACGGGCTTGCAGGATGGAGGTGGCTCTTTCTCATCGAAGGGCTCGTTTCATTTAGCATTGGTGTCTGGGGATTCTATGCCATGGTTCCCTCCGCAGTGCAGACCAAAAGCAGATTGAACCCCAAGGGCTGGTTCACCGAGAGGGAGGAGAAGATCGTGGTGAATAGAGTATTGCGCGACGACCCCTCCAAAGGGGACATGAATAATCGGCAAGGTCTTTCGCCCAGAATGATCTTCAAGTCGTTGATGGACTACGACTTGTGGCCCATATACATCATTGGGTTTTTTGTCTACATCCCCATGGCCACCATCCAGCCTTACATGACCTTGACTTTGAAGCAGTTGGGATTTTCCACTTTCAACGTTAACCTATTGAACATCCCGCAGTATGCAGTGCACGTGGTCCTCTTGATAATCATCACGTGGTTGTCAGAACGAGTCAACGAGCGGTCACTTGTGTCCTTGTCTTTGCCGTTGTTCACTTTACCCTTCTTGGCGTGCATCAGATGGTGGAAGGGAAGCATGGCCGAGGCATGGCCCACGTGGTTCTTGGTGTCCATGGTATTGGCTGCTCCATACATCCACGCCATCTGTGTGGGATGGGTGTCACGCAACTCCAACTCAATCCGGAGTAGGTCCATCTGTTCGGCGGTCTACAATGTCTTTGTGCAGCTCGGCAACATCGCAGCCAATAACATCTACCGGCAAGACGACAAGCCGCTCTACCACCGGGGCAACCGCAACCTCTTTATCTTGAATCTTGTGGGAATTCCGCTTCTTCTCCTAACAAAGTACTACTACGTCACCCGGAACAGAAAGAGAGACGAGATATGGAACAACATGACGCCCGAGGAGCAGGAGACGTATATTCTTACAACCACCGACGAAGGAAACAAGAAATTGAACTTCAGGTTCGATCACTAAGTCTATAATTAACCGTCGCTTTTGGTAGAGGTGATTTCGGTCTCGGAAGACATGGAGGATCTGGGCGGAGAAGCCTTGGCCTCATCTCTCCATGAAGATCCCTTCAACAACACCAAAAGCGAGAGCGCCAAGCTGATGACGCACGACATGGAGAGCGCCAAGAAGGCATAAAAGTAGCCGATCTTGTGCACCAACGGAGCAATAAAAGCAGTGAACCCGGCAGCCCCAATGTTCCTCAACATATTTCCAAACGCAACATACGACGCCAGCTGCAACCTGGTCAATTCGGACAAGTATGTGGTATTGGTAATCAAGATGCCTGAAAGGGAAAACGACAACATGAACGACAAGACCATCAAACAACTCACGTGGTAATGCCTCTCGGCCACCATACCAAATAGAATCAACGACACAAAAAACGGAACAAGGCACACAACCTGCACAATAAAGCGTTTCTCGGGGCCCACGTCTTGGTCATAGTTCTTCCGGATCTTGTCAGACATTGTACCAAACATCATGGATCCAGCAATCAACGCACACCCCGGGGCCAAGTACGACAAGCAAATCTGGATTCCGTTGTATGAGTAGACCGAATTCAACGCACCGGCATATGTCACAGACGCAGCGTAGAAGCACGAGAAGGCCAATGCGCCACTAACAGAGCAAAACAACACGGGAAGGTTTAGGCATAGCCGCAAGTAGAGACAAATGTCGGGCTTGGCCGGTTTCGGGTATTTTCTCGAGTTGACAATTTTTTTCTGGAACAAGGTGGGCTTCACAAACACACGATTGGACACCTGGCCGCCATTGCCAACTAGATAGCGTAGGGTTTCGGGCAACAAAAACACAACCAGCACAAGACTGATGAAGCCCAACACCGCAAGAATCACAAAGCAGATTCTCCAGCTGACAACGGCTCCAGCAATGCCCAACATGGGCCCCAAGATGGGCCCCAACTGCGGCCCGGCCATGTAGTAGGAAATGTACCGGGCGCGATCCCGCGGCTCGGAAATATCTGCAATAGCACCAATCCCCACCGCCACATTGGAGGCGCCGATCGCTTGGAACACCCGAAGAATGTATAAGCACACGATACTGGCCGGAAGCGTGGCTAGCAAGATATTGGTGGTGGTGTAAATGACTCCAGAAACCACAAGCACGGGTCGGCGCCCAAAGCGGTCCGACACAATCGAAAGGAGAAGCGGGAAAAACGCTAGTACAAACATGAACACCGACACTGTACCGTTGATGGCCTGCTTGGAAGTGGCAAAGGAATTTTGGAACGACTCAATGAGAGGAATGTAAATGTTTCCTGCCAAAGGGCCCAAAAAGCCACAGAGCGTGACCACGGGGATAATGATGATCTTGCGCATGCCAAAAGCAGAGTACACTTCCGGGAGTTGGCCCGCGGTTTCGTTTTCAACTGCCTCGTCCATTATTTGAAGGCGCACCGGTTTGCCGGGGGGCCGGCGCCTTTTAAAACAACCAGGTGTTTTTTTGCACTTGCTGCTAGTGCTGTACTTTTGGTGCCTTTTATGCTCCGCGTGCGCCTAAACTTTATTCATGCACCTAAATTTTAGTCTTGCACCTAGATTTTAGTCTTGCACCTAGAGTTCAGCCTTGAACCTAATTTTAGTCTTGCACCTGGATTCAAGCCTGGGACCTAATTTTAGTCTTTCACCTGGATTTTCGATGCACCTGAATTTTAGCCTTCGACCTGATTTTAGTCTTGTGCCTGGATTTAGCCTTGCACCTACATTTTAGTCTTGCATCTGAATTTTAGTTTTGCACCTGGGTTTTAAATGCACCTGAATTTTAGAATTGCACAATTTTACTCTTGCAATTAAATTTCACTCTTGCAATTTACTCTTGCACCTAAATTTTACTCATGCGCAACGCCAACTGCACGGGCCATACAGGACCCATGGGCGTGAGGCGCTCCTTCCAGTTCGGGTCCAACCCAAAGTCATACGCCTCCAAAATGCGTATCACGGTAAGTTTAGTTTCGTGGAGCGCAAACTTTTCCCCGAGGCATGCTCTGCTCCGGCCGTGGAACGCCGTGAGATGGCACTTGCTCTTGCACAACGTGTAGTAGGCGTTAATCTCCTTCTCCTCCGTTCCCCATCTTTCCGGCACAAACTCGTCGGGGTCTTTCCAAATGGTTGGGTCCCGTTGAATAAACAAACTGTTGATCCCGACATACACACCTTTGGGAATCACAATGTCCTTGCCCAAGCGCGTGTCCTCGCGAGTGATTCGATTGACAAGAAGTCCCAACGGTGGGTACATCCGAAGCGTTTCGTACACCACGCCAAGCAAGTAGGGCGAGTTGATCTTGTCGTCATCCTCGTAGCGGCTCAACTCCTCGCGAAGCCTCTTTTGCACGTCCCTGTGCTTGGCAAGCATGTAGAGAATCGACGTCATGAGAATCTGAGGGTTTTCGTGCCCCGCAATCAACGCGATAATGGAGTTGTCCATAAACTGCTCCTTGGTGATTTCGCCATTTTCGTACCCTTCGGCCAACTTGGACCCCAACCGATTGACGTTGCTGTCGTTTCTCTCCGCCAAAATCTCGTTAATAAGCGTGTTCTTAAACACCTTCACCTCTGCACGCGCAGCTTGTCTGCTTGGGAAAGGAATGTGGTCCAAAGAGGGAAAATTCATAAATGCAGGCCGGAAGATTTGCCTCTTGAGGTAAATCACGCGGTCGTGAACCGTGGATCCGTACGCCGAGTCTTTCAAGTTGCACCCGATCACACAGTCGCCAATATTGGCCAACGAAAACCGCTGGATGATGTCGGGGACTCGAACGTACTTGGAAACGGCCAAGTGGTTGTCCAAGTTTTGAAGCAACAGCTTTACATTGCCTTCAAGCGGAGCCAAGTCCGGGAACTTGATACTATCAGTCATGATCTTCCGGTACTTTCTCCACTTCTCGTTGCCGGCGGAAATAATTTGGTCCCCCAAGTACTGCGACATGACCGACTGGGGAATCTTTTCGAAATTGCCGCTCTTCTCGAACACTTCGTTTTGCTTGAACATCTGCGCCACGTACTCGGGCTTGGTGACGAGCACATTCCAACGGGATCCAAAGTACATCTTCACCGCGCCATACTTTTCCAACTTTTGACGGTAGTACTTGTTAAAGATCTCCAACTGATCAATCTCCTTGAAGATAGGCACAAAAGTCACATAAAAGGGGATGGTGGGGATGTTCTTGGGGAAGTTCAGCGGTGGGACAACGAGGTTGCGGATTTGCATGGCCAACACGGCAAACACGCACAAGAGCACAATCATAGTGGCCGACATTGCAGGAGAATGTTATGGGGGGGCCAAACCGCCTTTGCGAACCCCAGTCTTCTTATACATTTCGCAACGGCTGTAGTTTCATCGGAAAATATTCTCTGCACCTGTTGATTTCATAGGTGCACAAGAGGCTGCCTGGCAACCGGAGTCGACGCGCATCACGCCTAACATCCGGCCTAATGCGGCAATTCTACGCCGCGTCTCAAGCTACTACCAACCCCTTTGCACCACCATGGCCCCTTTGAAAGATGAATGACACCCGGTAGCGACAAAATGCCGACGAAAGTGATCCGCACGGGGCTGTCAGCCTCGGGCACCCGCCTCGGCTAATCTTTTACGCAACCCCGAATTCGATAAGACCCTTTTGCGTGCGGCTTACCAGGACAGGCCTTGCATTGGCTAGTGCAGAGTGCTCGGCGCGTCGCACGTGTCGTGTTCCGCGACACATCTCCACAGTTTCTCACTACGACGACGCTGCACCTTCTTCACCTTCCACTCAATCAATCCGCCCTCCCACGCGCGCGGGGCATTCAACTATACCACGCGCCAACCCTCTCTTGATATCGCCCCAAATGCAAGGCTCTGCTCTGGTATTTATATTTTTCAGCTTGGAATTTGGCAGGGCATAAATTTTGGGAGATGGCTTATATTGTTAGGCCTCACAGATACTTGGACTTTTGACGGGGATGAATATGCAGGTATCTCCAGTAAGCATGGATTGTATTCTGTGGAACGTATTCTGATGGAACGTAGTCGATGAATGTGTTATAGGATATTTAATAAACGTAGTTGGCTTGTAATGTTGGAGTTGGAGTTAGAAGCTGCTAAAGGGCCCATAAACAATGTTTTCATTTATCCCCTTCATCATGACGTGTTGGTGGCCGTGTCGGGCCAGGTCGGACTCGGGACTTGTAAAATATCCCACGCCTTATGTATTCGAACCCCAACAACCAGAAATATGTGAGGGGTGGGAGTCTATAAATCAATCATTCCCCGCACCCGTATACCCTTTACTATGCGAACCCTCAATATACGAGGCCCCTCGCGAGAAGTATGCAGGACCCATCACTTCGAGCGGAATCCGATAAGGCGCATTTCCGGTGCGACATACCCGATTTAGACTCGTCTGTACGGATTAGAACCGCGCCGGAGGATTTAAACGCCTCCGGAGCCGCCATGTTTCCAGTCGCCACATCCAGATTTCCCAACCATGCTTCTCTCTTCCTTCACCGACGACGTCCACAACGCTGACACATATGCAGGGTGGTCCGAGAAACTCGATGTGTATAAGGCCAAGCTTGCAGCCGGCGTCAAGGACCCTTATAAGATCCCTACGGATCAATTGCCCCTGCAAGAAGAATTGGACAAGGGCATCAATGCAGTGGAGTTTGCAGAGAAGTTTTTCACCGAACAAGAAAAGTACATCACTGAAATGCCCGGCGTCGAACTCGCAGCTTTGATTGCAGCCGGCAAGCTCTCGTCGGTGGAGGTGTTCCAAGCTTATGCTAAGCGTGCCACGATTGCACACCAATTGACAAACTGCGCCATGGAGCTCTTCATCGACGAGGGCTTGGAGCGTGCGAAACAGTTGGATGCCTACTTTGCCCAGCATAACAAAACCGTGGGTCCTTTGCATGGTTTGCCATTGTCGTTAAAGGAACACTACGACTACAAGGGGAAAATCACCCACGCCGGCTTTGTCTCGTGGGTGGAGAGAGTTTCGCCAAAGAGTGCTAAAACCCTTGAGGACCTCGCGGCACAGGGGGCCGTGTTTTACATCCGAACATCCCAGCCCCAGTGCTTGATGCACCTCTGCTCCAACAATAACATCACCGGTCGGACCAGGAATCCCTGGAATACTTCTTTGACCCCTGGTGGGTCCTCATCCGGTGAGGGTGCCCTCGCTGCAATGAAGGGTAGTGTCTTCGGGTTGGGAAGTGATATTGGAGGTTCCATCAGGTGCCCCGCGGGACACTGTGGCGTGTGGGGGATCCGCCCATCCCAAAAGAGAATCTCCCTCATGAGGACTTCGTGTGGATTGGTGGAGCAAACCCAGGAGACCACCGTTGCTGTTTTGGGGCCCCTTGCCCGGAATGCCGAGGATATTAATTTGTTCATGAAGGCCACTCTCGATAGGGAGCCTTGGAAGGAAGACCCTGACTTATTGCCAATTCCTTGGAGGGCTGCCGATGATTTCGATCCGAAGTCCTTGAAAATCGCTATTGTTTACGATGACGGCTTCGTCAGACCTACTCCACCAGTGACTCGTGCTTTGGAGGAG
>NKZP01000927.1:0-15948 GCA_002370765.1 Metschnikowia similis
ATGCCTTTGATACTCATATACCAGCATCATTGAAGTCAGAGAACCACCATGTGCAGGCCAAGAGAAGTGCATGCTCAACATTTCAGGCTTAAATGGTATATGCAGAACGAATAGGAGGCTAGCTTTATTTTCTGATTATTTGCAACAAACCTTACATCCCTTCCTTAGCGTCGACTTTTAACTCCTCCATCATCTGCGACCACTTGGCGAATGCAGGCTTGTCCATGGTCAAAGCCCCTAGATTATTCGATATGCTGTTCAAAAGCTGAAGAAGGCTGGCGGAATCATTGATACACAGTGTGGCATTAGCAGCAAAGTTCGCTTCGGCCCGCTTATACTCTTGCACCACATCAACCAATGACTCGTTCTCCAAGCTCTTCTTTTTGGCCACCATGAGATTGTTGGAGAAGTTGGATGCAGTACTGACCCGTGGCTTGACTTCGGGGTATGCCGCTGGAACAACGAGGAACAAATCAATACTGTCGCTCAATGTCCACAAGAGGGGAAGGCCCCTCGGTGAATGGATGGGAACGTTCACTTTGTAGCGCAGCTCTGCCGCGGTTCGGTTGAATAGCTTGACTGCACCCATGAGCTTATGGCACATCTCCTCGGTCTGGAAATTTCTCTGGCTTTGGCTCTCGCTAGATGCACGGACAGGTTGTGCGTTTGCCGCCGCGAGCAGAGTCTGCGGTGGAGAAGACTTCTGAGTTCCACCTTGGGGACGATGTTCGGGGGCCGGGCTGTGGCTTCTGTCTGATTTAAAGGACACAAACTTCATGGTCTGGCGCTTCTCCTGCGATAAGAACAAGTCCAAGTGCTTGTTTAGTGTCTGCACCTGGCCAAGAAGGCCTCTACCCACCAATGAAATCCGATCATCGGAGACCAGAGAGGTTCGTGCAAGACTGGCGATGTGGGCAAAGCCCTTCTCCACATTAATGGAGAATCCGCGCGGAATTTCAGAATTGAGGACAATTATAGACGGCAACGCCCGGGGATTACGGCCGTAGTCCGCCGGAACCGCAAGATTGAAGTTGAGAGACTCGATGGCGAACGGAAACTCTGGGTCTTCAGGGGCCATCATGAAGCTGAGGTAGATCGCCTGGTTGGGGTCTCGGTCGATGACCTTCTTGATGTGCTTGCATATTAAATCCTCCTTGGCTTTCTTGGAGAGACGGACCCGCTTCTTCTTGCCATCGCTCGCGTCCACGGGGTCCTGGGTTCCGATGGGTACCTGGCCTGGGCTCTGCGCCTGGGCTCTCTTAGCTTCTAGTGCATTTTCGAAGATTTTGGCCACAGCGAAGCCGTTTATTGTGATTGGAAACATGTGTTTGACCATCTTCACGGTCTCCATAAATCTGAAGTCCTTTGCGTTGGGTTTGTTAGCGTCCTTGCGGGATTTCTTGGGCTTGCCACTCTGGAGATGTTTTTTGGCGGCTTCTCCATTGGTGGCATTTCTAGTAACGGCATCGCCATTGGTAGTGCTGCTTCCGTGTGGACCGGGACTTGAACTGTGCAGCGACATGAGCCGTGGAGTGGAGAACAGAGGAGATGAGATAACTACGGCATGCGCGATCATGTCGTGCGTCAGGTGCAAAATCCTAGCGTGTATGAGGAAATGTGTGAACCAAATGCGTCAAAACATTAGACAAGTTTGCTTTTGAAGCTCCTACTTTATAGTTGATTTTTTGCATGCCAGTTTAGTTGACATTTTGCATGACGTTTAAATGACGTGTTGGACGCCGTGGTGGATGACGCTCCACCTTCTTTTGGCGGCTGCTTATGCTTCCTTCATGATCTGGTGTTGGGGCTACACTTTCGGTGTTGTGGGCAAGTTTGGACAAAAACTGAGGTATGTCCACCATGTCTCATTTGTGTCTGGACGGAGCATATTTTATGTATGATGGTACCAGAAATACGCGAAGAGCGGGCTCGCCGTGGTCAGCTGCATTTTGCAGCACCTTCTCACGAATCAGGTCTGCTTTTGCACCCACCTATAAAAGGCCGAGCTTTCGCAACACAGTCAAGCCCACCTCATTCCTTACCCCCTCCGCCCCGCCCGAATGCCGCCAGTCAAGCCAGTCACCCCAAGCATGATCTTGTGCTCGTTTTACCATGCGTCGGAAATCAGAATGATTGTCTCCTCGGTCAGGGCCGCGTTCGCGTACGTCTCCTCTCTTGTCTTGTCCGTGTTCCAGTACTTGGGAGGCTTGTTCGCCCAGGTGTTCCAGATGAACGTCATGAAGGTGCTATGGGTGGCGTCCCATTTAGCGTGCGCCTTGGGCTTCTTTGCCTCGCTTGCACTTCCCCAGCCGGTTTGGTACCACATCTCAGTGACGGGCGCCATCTCAACGTATGCAGTCTCTGTGTTCCGACTTTTGCTTGTCTTGTTGAAAGACCAGAACCCTTCCAGAGACGAGATCCCGTTGGCATCGCTCTTGAATTCGGAGAGCTCTTTGTTACTCACGTCGTCTTGTCTCCATGCCACGTCTTCGGCCAACAGCTTGAAGCTCTTTTCGTTTGCCGTGTTCTCCTACATGAACTTGATCGCGTACCTCTTGCGAGAAGTGGTGCTGACCAACAAGTTCACCACTTCTCTTTACCCGCTTTTGGGTTGCATCGAGCCGGTGCTCTTCAACTTGGCCTGCTCGGCAGACTACCTTGTTCAGATCATCTATTACAGAGACTACTTTTCCAACCGCTCCTCGCTCGCTTACGGTCTAGTGTACTCGTACATCTGCTTCAAGCGCTTGGAGAAATCAGAGCTCTCTCGCATGGGCTTATACAGCATCATGGGCACCTTCCGGGCGTTTCTCGTGCGTATCCGGGCCCCCAAGTCCATCTTGCGCTTGTGGAATTCTTTCCAGCTTCGCTTCCATATTTTGGTTCCGATAGAACCCCACGTGGGTGCATCGGCCGACTCTGAGAGAGCCTCGGGCAGAACAAGAGCCACCTCCCTTTTCTTTGAGCCTGCCCTGATTATAGATGATATTAGCTAGCCATATTGTCCGAATAAAGTTTTCTGAATTCACCAGGGGTGCCGTATTGTTGACTTGACTGGGCACATTGTATAGTGGCCTAATGGCCCGCGGGGTCGCATTGCTGGACATAGCTTCACATGATTTTTCTTGTTGCTTCCAGAAGCCACAGCCGGCTAATCACCTTTTAGACGTTGGCTATGTCTGCCTTCATCTGTACCAACCTATCCCATCCTTCGGAGTCTTCCCACGTGGCCTTCCCTTTCGACATGAGCGATCGAACAGCCGTACGGGCCTTGTACTTCCAATCCTTGCAGACCATATCTCCTGCCCCGTGTTTTCCCGGCAATTCTCCCAACGACTCGTATGCAGAGACAAGATCCGAGCATGCCTCCACGGCGTCAACCCATACTTCTTCACTTGAATCCAACTCAGGCCGGAGAGACGTAGCCCTGTATGCCTTTTCAAAGCAATCTAACGCAGCCCACGGCTTGCCACGCCACATCTCCACACGGCTCACGATTCTCCACAACCGTGCCAGGTGGTTGATGATTTCAGGGATCTTGTTGCACACCAAGTCGATGCACGACGCTTGGAAGTGGGTGGGTCTGGCTTCCTCGGTATAGGGCTCCTCCACTAGAATCTGCACCAAGCGCTCAATCACTGGAATGTCCACAGGCACTTGCTCAGAGTTGTCCTTGCGGATGCTGATCAACTGCCGGACAGCATGAAGGACGTCATTCCACTCATTGAGCTTGACAGCCACTGTGAGGTAATTTTCAAAGATCCTCCACGAGCGCTTTGCTCCCTCGCCTTGCTGCAAGGCCTTCTTGAGAGCCAGAAACGCCTGCTTGGTTTTGTCGAGCCTCAACAAAGCCGTGGCCAAGTTGGACCAGGCATGGGAGTTCGTATCGTCAAGAGCAACCGCCCTGGAAAAAGCCTCTGCTGCGAGCTCGTAGTTTTCACATTCCAAGCCGCAGCACCCGTAAAAGAACCAATTTTCGTACGAGAGCGGACTGGCAGATAAACTGTCGCGCATATGGAGGATGGCGGCTTGTAAGTCCTTCTTCAAGCCCGACTTGACTGGCGGGTTGTAGTAGTACTTGGACAACGAGGCTTTTGCTTTGGCGTACTTGCCCAGCTCCCAGGCTTTCTCCCAAAGCTCTGGGTCTTGGCGTATATCGCCGAGAATGGAGATTGCCCGGGCGTCCTGCGGATGAGACGAGATCCGTTCTAGAAGGAGTTTTTCCGCTTGTGCTTCCTCGTCAACCGCTGCGTAGCACAATGCGGCGTCGGTCATTAAATTCAAGCGCTCGTATATCTCAATGGCAGACCGAAGCACGCCTAGAGACATGTACTTCTCGGCCAATTTCGAGTCCATGGCCCATTGAGGCATGAGGGGGAGCTGATGAATAAACCGAAGTCTTTGCGAGATCAAATCTAGCTGGCTGTCTTTTGCTGCGGGGATCATCCGTGTCTTGACATTGATCCCCACCTCTTCCACCAAGGAGGTCATCTGCAAAATGCCTCGCTCCACAGTCCGCGCCTTGCTAGTCTCCAAAATGGACCTCTCCCAAAGAGTTCTGCCGAAAACAGACCAATTTGTTTTCTTCCCGGCCGAGTAGATGATACGGTTGACTATGGCCGACAATTCCTCCTCAACCATTGCACTACCCGAAGGAGATGTTTGTTTGATGGTGATCAATCTCAAGAGCAACTGAATAGTGTCAATGTCTGTCAAGGTGGGCTGGTTGTTTGGATCCAAATCACGAAGCTCGGGGGGAATATCGTCCTGACTCAATGTGACGGGCAAGAGCTTCTCGCCTTGGTCTATATCAGGAAGTGCGAACTCGTCGAGCCTGACTTTTTTGCTGTCAGGTTCGTCTTCCGTCACGATGTCGTCCAAAGACTCATAGTGGGGCCTCTCCAATAGCAAGTCCGAGTTGAGCGCAAAAGCCTCCCGAGAAGCGTCTGCCTTGGGGTCGGTGAACAAGCTCGACTCTTTGCTCTTCGCTAAAAGAATAAGCGAGGCGGTGGTGAAGGTCTGGAACTTGGTGCGCTTCGCTTTGGCTCCGGTCAAGATGAGCTGAAGCTGCGACACCTGCGCAGCCTTATGCAAGAAGGGCTCGGCCAAGTGCTCTGTTCGAGCATGGATCCCGTTTCGGGCGTTTTCTAGGAGAAACATCAGCTGCACGTGCTTCGCCGCTTCAAGCTCTGCGCCGTGCTTGGGTGCCAACGAATTTACCACCTGCTGTTGAAGAAGAGCTGCAGTCACTGACGCCAAAGTATCGGAGGGCTCGTCGAGAACTGAGAGATGCACTTGCAAAGCCCTGGCTCGCCACCACACGAGCGAGGCCGCCGTAGGCGAGTTGGCCACATCAAGTTGCTGGATGGCATGCACATTTTCTGCCGTGAGCTCTTCGATGGTTTCGGCGAGCAGCCCGGAAACCATTGAATGCTTCACATGCTGTAAGTTCTCGAAGATCGAGAGTGATAGCAACAACAAAAACGGCTGGTTCATCAAGCCGTACGCCAACTTGCCCTCGATAGTCATGAGCTTGACACACTCTTGTTGAAAGAAAGCGGCATCCGCACCAGAGAACCAACTCTTCTGGAAAAAATCGTCTGTCTGTGGCCCTGTGAAGTTATTCTGGATAAAGAGCTGCAATAACCCAATTGCAAGAAGCTGGAGCGATAACGCAGGGAGCTCCTGGGCTAAAAAAGCAACCATTTCCGCCAAAATCGCCCCTACAGGCTGTGAGCTTTGAGCACAAATCCTCAAGGCTTCTTGGCTCGTTAAAATAGGCCCAAATAAGTCGTCGTGGAGAAGTTTCGCCGAGCCGCCCTCCAAGATGGTTTTAATGACCCGTACAAGCTCTAGCAAATCCTTGGGGGCGGATTCTGGAAGCTGCACAAGGTTCTCGGGGGGAACGAGAAGAACCAAATGCGATAACGCTGTTTGGAGGTCCGACATGTTGATGAGATATCGGGTACTTTTCTGTGGCTGATGAGACTGTTGGCGGGGTCAAAAAATTATATTCGCTGCGCGATGCGCATCTTACGGTACGCATGTTATGTATGATGATCATTTTGGCTACACTTCTATTCCTGTAGGCATGACAAGGCGCCGAGGCTTATTGATTTGTCGATGACAAGAATTGGCGTTCACATGGACTGCAACCCATTCAATCTGAGTTGCCGAAAAATGAGAGCCGCTTCTTCCCTTCGCCCTGTACACTTTCACTGCGGCGATGATGGTCACTGGTTTTTCGGGACTTCTTTAGCGAGTTGCGTATGGAGACCCTGCTCATTTGAGAATTGTTATTCTCATCATCCGAAGCAAAGTCAATCACCTGCTCTTGAAACTCGAGCTGCTGCGGTTGCATGGTATTTAGTTTCTTTTTAAACTTGGGCTTCCCATCGGAGTTCTTCCTTGTGATATCGGGTTCCATATCGAGTAGCGAGACTTCTATGTCTGGCTTCGGGGTCATCTTGGTGTTTGCAATTGCTATCGTTGCGGGCTTCTGGACCTCTGTATCGGCAAAGTCAATGAGATTCTCGGTTTCTGCCTTCAAGACGGTTGACTCATTCAAACTCATGTTGGCGACTTGAGTATTAAGGTCGCGATGAACAGAGTGTTGTCGAATTGGCTCAAGCGCACTGCCCCATGGGTTGGAGTTTTCTCTCCGAATTTCGGGTTGTGCTACCGGCAAAAAACTATTGGAATCTGGGGGTGATAGATGCGGTGGAGCCTGGTAAAAGCTGGGGTTGTTAACACGATTTGGGATGGGAGGAACTTCGGTTTGGAGATCAGAATAAGGCTTCACGATTGGCTGTGGCACTAACTTGTCGCTATCTCGGGTGAAATATTCATGCACGCCTTGCGCCTGGGTCTCTTCTCTACTTTTCGAATGTTCCGCTTGATTGGCAGTTGAATCCACTATATTCTTAGCTGCCTCGTTCTTCCACAATTCAGGAGACTGGTTGGCAGTGGACGGTGTAGAATTCAATCTCTCATCGACACCTATAAAGGAACGATCACTCAATGATTTTTTAAGATACAGCTCAGATCTCAGATGCGGGGCTTGATCAGGAGATCCATGCACAAAAATATCCTCCACAAGTTTCTCTGCATCCTTGTCGATTGGTGCTCGAGGCAGCTTCTGCCAAGCCTCGGCATTGACGAATTCTGTGCGTAGAGGGGTTTTGACCAGTTCCGAGTACTTGCTACCGCCATGAGCATCCAAGCTGGGGAGTTGAATTGGAATAGGCTCATGTGTAGCCTTACGGTCGTTGTTAGTCGGAACTACTTGGTCAATAGCATCGAGAGACGGGTAACGCTCCGCAACATTCTCTATATCCGGAAAGTCCTCAGTAAAGTTCTCAATTTCCGGCGAATCTAACGTTTCTGTTGCAGGCCCACTGCCCTTGGAATCTGGTATGACCATATTGAGTGAATGCAGTGCTTCGAGAGATGAAGCGGTGGCGGTCGATTTCACCGAGTTCGGACGGCTATTGGAGCGTTTGATCTCCAAAGACTTTCTTCCTTCGTGAGTGTCAGTTTCCTGACCAGCACTCTTGGAACTATGAGAAGTGTGTTGCCCCGGGATATTCAGAAGATGCAGATGCAGAGAGTTGCTGGATAAAGACAGTTTCTGCTGCATTTCGTACTTTTGTTGCTGTAATTGTTGTTCATAATAGTACTGCTGGCGTTTGAGCTGTTCATTGTGTTTCTCCTTTTGCATTTCGTGCAATGCCTGGAAATCGTAGGGCCCGCGGTTGTAGAAGTCTTCGACACTGAGCGTATCAAAGTCTTTCTGCATCATCTTCGCCAAAAGCATGATAATCTGGACAATATTGGGCCTATAAGTGGGATTCTCCTGGAGCATGATGATGGTGAGGTTTTTCAAGTCACCGGAATATGCGGGAGTTTGAGGGAACTGGAAGGAAGCATGCAAAATGGCAATGTCGCCACTGGCTTCAAATGGAGTCGTGTAATAACACAACTTGTACAAGAAGCAGCCAAAGGCCCAGATATCTGATCTTTCGTCGATAGGAATCCCGCGATACAAGTCGATCATTTCTGGTGCTCGGTACTGCGGGGTGGTTTGGTACAAAATATCGTGGCTAAGGATCTGGAACTCCTGCTGATCCTTGGGCGGTCTAATGGGAGAGGACACGGAACCAAAGTCACAGAGTTTGAAGCGGTTTTTGGCGTCAATGAGCACGTTCTCGATTTTGATGTCCCGGTGCACGAGGTTCAACTTGTGCATTTCATAAATGCCAATGGAGATGTCCATCATGATCATCAAGATCTCTTGCTCGGTGAGCTTCTGGCGAATGCGATCGTTCATGAAGTGAAGCAATGAGTTGTTCGGGCACAATTCCATCAACACCAACACCTGGATGGTGCCGTCAGGCAACGTCTCAGCATTAGAGTCATAGTAGCGCACAATTGAGCGAGCCTTTCGTAGCTTTTTCATCACATCGACTTCCTTCCGCAATGTGGCCAAGCCAGCCTTATCCCTCACGAGTACTTGCTTCAAGCAAGCGGTCTTGCCGCTGTCGCCCTCCGGGTCCATGCCTACCTCGTAGATCTTGGAAAAGCCGCCTTCGGAAAGATAGCGAATGATCGTGACCGTATGGCTGCCTACGGTCAACGAAGTGCCTTTTTCGAGCATGGTGTACAGGACGGCAGATTTGACACGGGTGGTAGCAGATAGTTGCAGTCTAAGAGCGCCAAGTCGGCCTTGTCGTGCGCGGCCAAATACTCTGCCCCAGGGGGTATACCAGACTGCCCGCTCTGGAGCACTCCTTTTTGGCCACTGTGGGACTGCATACTCGGCGACTTCACTCGGGGCATCTTTAAGCGCCTCGAGTAGCGTGGCTTCACCTCGAAGCATTCGTTTGACGATTTGGGATATAACAAGAAGGCGACCACGTGCACATCACAGCAGCGCCTTCTACCGTGTATTGCGTTCCCAGTCTCTACTCTCTCGGTGTGCTCGTACATGCGCACCGGGGCTTATACTCGCGTCAACGCGGCCGCTTAAAATTTCGTCTCAAGTAGCTTCTCCATCTCGTCAAACGTGAATGGCACATACACCAATTCTGCACCACGCGGGTTTTTCGAGAGCACGCACATCTTGTGTTCGACGAATTCACCGAGCATGGTCTTGAAGTTGATCTCATTGCTGGCGACAAACTTGTCCACGCACGTCTCGTAAAGCACCCGGAGCTCGAGTCCACTACTGGTACTGCCCCGAAGCCCCGTCCGTCCGGCCTGGGACACAGAGGCCTCCTTGAGTTTCTCCACCTGCATCTGTAAGAGAATCTGGTACAAGCTGCGGGCATTAGGAGTCAAGGATGTCAACACATACTCCGCACCTTTGCTTCCCACGAACTTCTTAGATTTGCCCATGCTCAACACGTCTCGAAAGGACATCTCCACAGAATACAGGTCGTAAGTGGTAATGTCGTGCCAAAGAAAGTTGAAGTTCTTGAACCTGTACAAGTCCCAGAGTAAGCTCAGGTTGATGTTGTCCGTAGAGACAATGAGCCACACGTTGGGCAAGGATGCCAATTGTGAGAGGTAGTTCTGTGACCTTGTATCTCTGAAGGCGTCTCCATCGATATTGTGTATGATTAAAACAAGCGTCGCCTTAACAATGCCGTTGTGAGAGCTTCGCCTTGTGTCTCTTTTGAGATACGACATTAAAAACGGCAATGCCTCCGACACGTGTTTGGGCATCCTTAGGTTTTGCTGCTTCTTCTCTTCGGGCGTAACGAGAAGCGACACGATGTCATGTATAATTGTCTTTAATTTCGTGGCTGGATTGTACCCATTGATTACCATGACTGATGGAGGAGTGTCTTCGTCCTGTATGGTCTCCATATACCATTTCATAAAATATGTTTCCACAAATTCCATAATGAAGTTCACCTTGGACCCAATGCCAAAAAAGTTGAGGCTGTATCCCTGACTGAGTTCAAAACACCACTGGTGGTATAAATCTCGGTGCAATTTCTGGAGTGCATCTTTTTCCCGCTTATACACCAACTCATTTAACTTAATAAAAGGAATAAACTCTTCGTAGTCAATTTGAGGAGCGTTAGCAGCCAATGAGCTTGAAGAAGGACGGAATCGCAAACTGTGCTGCTCAAAGTATCCTTCGCTGCCTTCCAAAAAAAACGCCCTCTCATCAATGAGGCGGGCATTCTGGTCAAGATGGATTGCCACGTTGGACAAATGCTTGTTGAGAAATTCGGGGTCACTAATGTTTCCATCTGCATCAACTGCTGGGACGGGCATCGGTACAAATTTGGTAACGACTGTGGAATTTGGCGGCTCCTCGCTGTCGCTGGGTTTGCGTAGACCACTGATCACAGGTATGCTTGAGAACCTGCTCTGTCCTTTATTGTCAAAATTCAAGGAAATTTTGCTAGAGTTTCTGTTTGTGGGTTCTGCTGTGTCCGTGGGCCCTTTGGTGGGTGGAGATTGCGCTTGCTCGGAATGCATCTCAAGATCATCCATATGAAAAATGCTAAACACCTTCTTGGTTACATTCTCCTGCTTGCTGGGCCGGCCCTTCTTGGTCCTTCTCTCCATCCCAGGTGAGGATGACGCCAGCGGCTTCCGTTTTGATGGTGATCGGGTCTTTTTTGGAGGCTTCTCGGGTGTGGCCTCTTCTCCCGATTCAAATTCTTCGTATGAATCATCAGACAGGCTTTCATCCGATTCCAAGCTGGGCGACTTCCTTGTATTCTTGCGAGTGCCTCTGCTCGGCTTGCTCTCTACACGCTGCTCCTCTTTGAGCCTCTGCTCTTCTTCCAATCTTCGCTCCTCTTCTAACCGTAGCAATTCCTGCCGTCTTTCCTGTACTGCCCTTCGAGGGCTCCTTCTAGGGGTTAAATCCTCTTGGATTTTTATTGGCAGAACTTCAGATTTTCTGGGTCGTCCCCTCTTTCTCTTCGTGGGAGACTCCTGCACATCCACTGCATCTGGCATGGTTTTGCTAGGCGATTGCTGTATATCCTGTGATCCTGGAATATCATGCAAAATTGGCTGGTCACGAGCACCCTCTATAGTTTCTGCCGCTAGGGCCATGTCCCGGCTGTCGCTTTCGCTCTCGTCCTTTATATCCTCGGCCATCAATTTCATGTACGATCCCGCGGCTTTACCAGTGGAGCCATTAGAGGACGTCATGTTGAGCTGAGTGTCACTTTCGATAGTAGCCGTGTTCTCTTTCGCGGGCTCTTCCATCTCACTTATCGATGCTGGTGTAGCCATGGAAGAGCTCGCAGGTGTGAGATGGGTCACGTGACTAGACATTGGCAACGAACTACTATATTATCGGGCTTTCTCGGAATAGCATTAGACATTCCTGATATACAAGCGTCAATCTCAGAATTTAAATATCTGTTGACATCCACTCTTCCTGGTGAACGTACTTGAGGGAATGCATCCCGGCTCATCGATCCAGTCACGTGCCCCAGCCTCATCTAGTTTTGTCCATATATATAATCTCCAGGACACTTCAACTCCACACCCACGCGATTCCATATCAATAATTCTGGGCACCTATTGAGTTCTGTGATTCTGTCGGGACACAACCACAAGGATTCAATCATGCTTTCATTTTGCCCTTATTGCTCGAACATGCTCTTGATATCACCCGGTGATGACAACTGTAATAGGTTATACTGTCCGACGTGTCCTTACGAGTTTCTGGTTGCCGGCATTCAATTATTCGACCGCAAGGTTTTACCCAGAAAGGAAGTGGATGACGTCTTGGGCGGTGAGGGCGCATGGGATAATGTCGATCAGACCACTGCTCAATGCCCGATAGACTCTTGTGGCAACGACAAGGCGTACTTTTTCCAATTGCAAATTAGATCTGCTGACGAACCCATGACGACTTTTTACAAGTGTACCAAGTGCAACCACCAATGGAGAGAGAACTGAGGACATTTTGTTTCCCTCTATGCACAGTCAGCCCGAGCGTCTTTTCAAAGACTGCAAATTAAAGTCTAACCATAGAGAGGGACTCTGGGCAAGCAATTTAGCCATGCCAAGGATTTGGTTCGAATCGACCTCAGTTCTGAACTCGCCGGTATTTTTTGTTGGATGAACGGACTCTTCAAAGGATCCAAATGAAGACTCGAAATATGACCTTGTCCGTGCATTTGGTTCATCACCAGCATGGTTTGAATTGCAAATTTCCGGAGAGGCTTGGATCACACTCGGCTCGCTATTGCCACTCGAAACAGAAAGCTTTTTGGCTCCCATGTCCAAGATATCCATCGAGCTTTCGTCGCTTTCTGTGTCGTAGACGCTGCTTCCTCCAAGCATAGGTGAATACCTCTTGCCATAGAAAAATGCGGCTCCCTTGGCCCTCTTCCAAGGAAGTTCACGCTGCAGGTAATATAACCTTTGCTGTTCCTCAATAAATTTTCGATATGAGATGTCACCTCGGCCCTGGACCAATTTTTGCAACGCAAAGTCTTTACGGCGTCTCTTCAAATATTCTCTATCATCGTCAGTTCTTTTGCTCCTATCGAAGGGCACATGTAGCACCTGTCTAAGCTTGAGTAGCGTTTTTTCAGAGGTGTCTTCAAGCCGTTTTAATTTGGGTTTGTCATAAGCTTCCAAGCAATTGAGTACCGCGTCCTTCTCACGCTCGCATTCATCAACACTCCATCTATTAATGCAAGAAACTGTCGTGTCGAGTATTTCTTGAGGCGGAAGACCATAAGTCTCAATCATCATAGAGTCAAAGAGAAACTTTTGGGCCGAACAAATGTCATGGAACAAGCGCTTCATGGTGAACCCATTTCTCCACGCCTGGGCAGAGTAGGATATCGGGAACACCTGACGTGGTTTGAATTTGGAAATGAAGCTATGAGTCTCGCTATAAGTGGAGTGTCTTGAGAAGACTAGTTTGATCTCTTGTGGAAGCAATTCTTTCCCGTTCTGAGGAAGGATCCAAATCCTTTCTCTGAAGCGAAAGAATTTGGTGCCCTTTTGTGTGGTAGAAAGCAAAGACATGTGTTCATCTGAGGAAATGGACTCAAAAGGGATGGGGAAGCATGTTCCGGCGTAATCCAAGATGTTAAAGTTAATACATTGCTTGATCCTTACTGCACAAACGTCCGAGTCCACTCTTCCAGCGTAAAACTGCGGGCGTCTTCTCTTTTTTTGAAGTTTCTCTGCTTCTTCTCCATCGACAAGTGCGGTTTTGAGAGCCGCTTTGTTTTTCTTATCTAGATCAATCACGAGTGCTATTTTGGCACGAAGCAGCCTGTCTGGAATCACAAGGAGCCCCCGGAAGTACGACACAATGGTGCACCATGCTTGCTCAAATCCCAAGGTAGTATCTGCAAACTCGAAGCGGACTTCAGGGTCAAGCAATGGGTAGTCTTTCAAGAGATGGATAGACGCGTCGATGCCTTGGTTGTTGGGTGGACTTTCAATGTATGGCTCTCCTCGGTATGCGAAAGTCGAATCAAAGTAGATATTGTCGAGAGTCCTCAACCCATTGAGATATGGAGCAAGGAGTGGGCTATTGACGAGCAGTTCACACCACCACCTCTCTGCTCGCAAATCTCCCGTACAGAGTACAGATTTGGTTGGCTTTTGGTCGTATTCCGCATCTGAACCCGTTGCAAACAGCTCAATTAAGAACATACACGCGCCCACGCAATGGTAAGCTTCCACCAAAGTCACGTAGAACGCGTCTCCAGGGCCGTCAAGAACGTCGATTCTGGTGGATACATTATAGGGCAAAGCCATGATCCGGGGAATCACATTCTTAAGTCGCTGGTCTTCCCTTAGAATTGCCTTTGTTTCTTCAGAGCAGTAGATCCAGCCGGCGAAAGACTTGTTGGCTAAACCCACCAAATGATCTGCATGGCAGTGAGTAAGGAGGAAAACTGATGCTGGGATGTTAAAGCGGTCGAGTCCGATACCATGAAACTCTCGGATGATCCCATCAAACGTGTTCAGCATTGGTTTTATGAAAAAGAAAGGGAGACGCGGGTGCAAAATGTGGGTGCGAAAACATCTACGAGAGAGGATGAGGAGCGCGAGAGCACATGACCTACTAATTGGATAGCCACACAACGGTTTCGTTTGACACAGCCAAAACACCGATTCATTAACTTGCTGTTTTCAAGATGGGGCAGAATTCTTCTTAAAGGCACTCGGGGCACGTCGATCCAAAGATTAGATGCATGGACGAGATTGAGAGGCAAGAACCACCCCAGGCGCACCACCCGCTAAACCAAAATCCCGTAAAACTCTGCCCGTCTGTATTGTACAGAGAGCTGTTGCCACTGCACAACGAAGCGGTTTGCAATGGGGAGAAGAAGACGTCCACTGAGACTAAGCCTGTTCACGCGAGCAAGCGACTCCACGTACACGATGCGGGTTCTGCAGAGACCAAGGTACTTCATTGCAAACATCACATAAGCCACCGGAACGCTAGTCCCCGGGCCGTTGAGTAGAAGCACGTCCGGAACTGGGAGTCGCCGGAGCTGGCCCACGCATGATATGAGCGAAACAAGGGTGCTTTTGACCGACAGTAAGAGCGGCTGCCTGACTTTCCGAGCTCGGTAGAGGGTGGCGATGTTAACCTTGGCTTCTTGACCACGAGACCGAGCCTGAAGAGAATTTTCGAACGCCTCGAGCTTCTGTAGCGAGCTGACATCATTGGACGACACTAGCCAGGTTCTCGAGCACCTGGAAATGTCCATGCGTTCGGCCAAGCGAATCATCTCCCCGGTATGGCCTCCGGACCCTAGTAGGATCATCAAATTGCCCTCAAGCACAGGCATTGCACTTTGGATGGGGGGGTTTTCGGGCCTGTGGGCAGCAGGAAGAATCACCACTAGGCGGATTAAAAGAACAGCCAGTAGCAATGAAAGTACGGCCACAATAAGAGGCATGCCGATTCCGCTGACTCCATCATTCATTTTGCGATTCCAAGGGGCAATGGTCGTCGATGTGTGGTTTGAGAAGTCTATTTCGTGCCTACTTCAAATGAATTGGTTACGCGCGTCCACCATGCACTAGACACGAGTGTAGTGACCTCGTTCGCACGCGGCATCGCATTGTTTCTTCTATCATTCCCGGGACACCATTCCCAACATGCGCATTTATTGTATACTCAACGCCTTTTGACTCATAATATTCAAACAAGTGCAGCAAAATGGTTCTACTCACTCTAGAATCATTTCAGAAAGTTTTATGCAGTCTTTCGAGCCGAGTAAGGTGATGTTCACCCCAACCAAGATTTCAATATTGTGAAATCTTCAAATAAACGTTGCCACGATGTACTAAGCTTTGGAGTTTTTCAGTATTAATCAAAGGTTGAAACGATCAAAGTGGGTCAAAGTGGGTCAAAGTGGGTCAAAGTGGGTCAAAGTGGGTCAAAGTGGGTCAAATTGGGTCAAATTGGGTCAAATAATTCGAATGGTGTTGAACTGGTTCTTCGCTATTATGTGAACAAAAACCTTTTAGTGATGTACCAAACTTTCGAATTACCGGTTTGTAATTTTGCTAGAGTAGTCAGAATCGTTTTGCCTCACTGGTCTCATTTGAAAAATTGTAGAGTGCTGTTCCTTAATAACGTCTAATGCCTAGACAAGATGTATTCTTTGATTATCACTGACAATCCATATAGGAAAGCTGGCCAAGACCACGTCACAGCCTTTGACACCTTACCCCTTGAAAGGGTCCAATCTGACTAGTCTTGATTTGGGTTACATTAGAAGCGCATTCGAGGTTCCGTCCGAGGCTTGGCTCTGTTGTTGCATCCGGAAACGGACTCGCGGTCATCTTCAAAGCAGGCTCAAGTCCGTAACCGGGTAGCTCCGAGGTTGTATGCAATAGGCTGTCTGGGGTCTATAAGCCTCGATGGTGACGAGCGCATTTGAGAAATTACATCCGGATTGGGACACTATTAATTCAACA
>NKZP01000928.1:0-16601 GCA_002370765.1 Metschnikowia similis
ATGCCTTTGATACTCATATACCAGCATCATTGAAGTCAGAGAACCACCATGTGCAGGCCAAGAGAAGTGCATGCTCAACAGCTCCACCTTCGTTCGCGGCCTCCTTGATAAAATCGGATCCTGCACATACAGTCGTGGCCGCGCATTCACCTCATCCTTGTCAGCGCCAAGCACGCAGCTACCACCAGGACTCCACCAAGACTCACCAAATGCCGGTCGTTGTTCCCGGAGACTCTCTAGATTCGCACTGGGAATCCGGTGCCGCAGTGACCATCGGGCCGGGCTTGTACAAATGTCCCAGGACCCAGAACATTATTCCTGTCCAAACGGGCACTCTTCAAGAAGCCCGCGTCGGCAGAGCCGCCAAGTCGGGGACCCACGAGACTTTAATCTACCTCAACTCAGACACAAAGCGGTACCTCCCGCAAGTGAACGACTATGTGTTGGGGATTGTGACGCACGTGTACTCGGACCATTTTCGGGTTTCGTTGCAGGAGTTTTCGCCCGGCGTGCAGCTCTCCATGATGGCATTCCCCAACGCCACCAAGAAAAACCGGCCCAACTTGAAGATCGGCCAAGCCGTGTACGCACGGGTTTCGGAGGCCGTCCCCGAAGTGGTCACGGAGATTGAGTGCATTGACCCGGAGACTGGCAAGGAAGGGGGGTTCGGGCCGCTTGACGAAACCGGGTACATTTTCGACGTGCACATGAATTTCGCCCGTGAGTTGTTATTCAACAAGCTGAGTGTGTTTTTGGAAACACTCGCGTCCCGAGTTTCGTTCGATATTGCCATAGGCATCAACGGCAAGATCTGGCTCAAGTGCGGCGTCAAGGATACGCCCACGCTGCCGGATGGTGACGTTGAAATGGACGGGGCTTCTGGGGTCGCCATTTCCATGCAGACGCTTCGTCTCTCGCTTGCGGGCGCTAATTTTTTGAGCGCGTGCCAAACATGCAAGTCCAGCGAAGTCGGTGTTCAGTTGAAGAAGGCATTTCAGGGCATGGTATGAGGACGGCATGGTATGGGTACTCTTGAAGCAAACGTGCGTATGCAAGTATTCCATGGGTCCATTGTGGCCCTGGTCCAGGTCGAACGACTGGACTAGCCGCTTGTGGTAACTGCCCCTCCACCATATGCCGGCCGGTTCGATGCCCCATAAAAATGAGACTCTTTCCCCAAACGCATCAGTATTTTCTGCAGAATGCAGTGACCGTGTTCTTTCGTCGCTTGGCCCACCTCACGTCTAACGACACCGAACCCGATGAGGGCCTGCACACTTGTCCCGACAGCCCCATCGCCGCATGCACGCAGCTGTCTGTCTATTGCAATCATGCCTTGTGTAGCATCGCCCGGCCACTTTCGTGGGCCGGAAATCCCACCAGGCAGAGTCTCAGTATCCGTAGGTTCTCTTCCGCCCTAGTGCCATGTCACTTGCTACCTGCAGTCCCGCTGTAGGCCATCTGCGCAACATGAAAAACCATCGCCTCCACAGCCCCATGAATCCCACACAGGCACTGGACAGTGGCACTCCAGCGGCCCAGGGCGGCCCGTCAGCAGAAAAATGTATTTCGCTGGTTCCCCAGAATAGGCGCAAAATCGAGAAGGACCGCCGCAAAAAGAACTACCACGATGTCCAGGTGCAGGGTACCAACAACTCGTCCATCGTGTCCAAGCGGTCGGTCGAGATGCTCTATAACACCATTTTGGAGCCACATGGCCATCAGTGGTTTCTGCACTTTGTCCCAAAGGCCAAGCGCCGCTCTCCCGCCATCAACAGAGGCTATTGGGTCCGAATGGAGAGTATTTATCAAAGCGTTGTCCGCATCCAGGCCCATCACGGCGTTTGTGTGCAGGCGGTCAATTTGGGGTGTGGGTTTGATCCTTTTGCCTTCAAGATGCTAGCGGCCGCCTCGGACGATTATGAGTTTTTTGACTTGGACTACCCCGCGCTAGTGCTCAAGAAACTTGCCATGATACAAGCGTCACCCGAAATCATGGCTGTGATCGGAGAAGTCCAGCCCATCTCCGATGAGGACAGGGCCCTAGGTCTAGTGCTCTCCACTGACAAATATAAGTTGGTCGGGTGTGACTTGAAAAATCTCCAATTGTACCAGCAGCAACTCGAGAGGTTCATGACCCGAGCCAAGCCCTCAATCTTCATTGCGGAGGTTTCGCTTGCGTACATGAAACCGGAGCATGCCAATCCGGTGGTGGAACTTCTGGCGCAACTCCCGAACTGCCATGTTTTGGTGTTGGAGCAAATATTGCCCGCTGGTGCCAACCACTTCTTCGCCCAGAAAATGCTTTACCACTTTAACCACTTGACTTCGCCATTGCAGTGTGTTGAGAAATACTGCACCAAGGATAAGCAGGCCGCTAGATTCCGCCAATACTTGCCTCATGTGGAGGTGGCGGACTTGTTTGAGAGCTGGAACGCGTTAGTGCCGGACCACTTGAAGGGCCGCGTGCAGGCCGTGGAGGATTTCGATGAGTGGGAAGAGTTCATAGTCTTCTGCCAACACTATGTCGTCATTCATGCCACCAACTCGGATTTGAATCTTTTTGGTAAACGCTGCTTCTTGAAGAAAGACATTCACATCACCCTGACGAACCCCCTGATGAGGGACATTTCCTTGGCAAGGTTCCCGTCTCCTCCTGCCAAGTTCTCTGCCGCATGTGAAGGCGACATGGGAATCTATTCTTTTGGTGGCATGCACCAGTCGCGCATGGATACCATGGTGCTTCTCCCAAATGAGGTCATCGCCTCGCAAGTGACCCCACCTGCTCGCATGTGCCACACCTTGACGCGAATCGGAAAAGACCACCTTCTCTTGGTGGGAGGTCGAGCCCGACCTGGCTGCAACTTGAGCGATGTGTGGCTTTACCACGAGAAATCGCGACGCTGGTCCCAACAACGCGACTTGGAGTGTGGCCTCTCCAGACACTCTGCAGTTGCCTTGGACGAAAGATCGGTACTAGTTTTCCACCGAGGCATTTTCTCCAAATTCGAAAAGGCTGAGACGCTCGACCATAAACGCCTCAACTGTCTGCACGAGCCACCTCTGCTCATCAGTGCAGGCATGGTGTATTGTCCTGCCCGCAATGTGGGATACCTCGTGGGCGGCATGGTCAACGACACAATTCCCGACATCAACACCACGCTTTACCGCTTTCGGTTGGAAGGCGAGCTGGTGATTATTTCTGCCCTCGAAGACTGCATCGAATTTGGCCGGATTGGATGCACGGCTAGGCTCAGCGGATCGGCCTTGTACATTATCGGAGGTGCTGGCCACCGACTCCAGAACCAGCAAACCACCGTTGTTCGCTATGACACGGAGAAGAAGGAGCTCACGGGGATGCGTATTTCGGACGACATATGGGATGAGGGGCCTGTCTTTATCGGCAGCTCCTTGGCGGGAGACGCCATCGTGGGCGGAGGTGCTGTGTGCTACTCATTTGGAAGCAGCTATAATGCTGGCTATTTAGCTAGCTTCGAATAGACGCGGCGAGGGGTGGACATGCCCTTACATAGGCCTAGTTTAGAAGGGGCTGCCCTGGTTGCGATGAGAAGCCCCTGAATGTGGCTGAACGGACGCAAGACCATGCGGCCGTTACGACATGTTGGCTGCAATTGGTGAAGTGTTCAGCGCGCGGTGTTAGATTGCCGAGCTGACGACATAGTCTGGTTAGGACTGCATATTCCGAGCGCAAAAGCAGGTGATCCATGCAGCAAGGTCAGGGCTTGCGTTGACTGGTCGCGTGCCAGCGGCTGATGATGCGTGAGCCAGGCGCATCTTCTCCTGCACGAGACATGGTGCAGCCTTATTTTGACCCGTGCCCAACACCAATACATCCGGAAGTCCAAACCGGATAAGCCGCTCGAAATTCGCTCGAAATCAATGCTGCATCTCTCCGGAACTCGATATGAAACGCGAACTCCAAGGGGTGTTTCAACGCCTCTGCTTCTTTTTGTAAACTTGGTATGTTGGCCCCATGTATGTGCCACCTTACCGGAGAATATATAAGTACCTGGGTAGTTGTGAGTTTTAGTTGGGTGATTTCTCAATCCTGCTGGGTAGTCTAGAAAGGGGGATTTTTGAGCCACGGCTCATTGCTGCCCGAGGCTGAAAGCTGCAACATACAGAAAGCCATAGGGGGTCTCCTTTTAGAGTCTCACATTCAAGCCAACTTTTCTCAAGGACAGCCCCCGTTGTTTCTTCATTGGGTGCTGCAATTGCTGAACTCGCAGAACTCGCGCCTGAATGCTCAACAATAGGGCGTTACCAGAGGAAACCATGCACGCGAAGAAAAAAAAAAATACTATCTGGCGCAATCGTCCTACAGATAATACGATATCCCTATATCTATTGTTTCAAACATCAACGCAGACGGCAAACAACCCACATTTTAAATACCGGGGTTTTCCACAAGATTTTTTGGCACGAAAAGGTTAAGGCAAAACTTTTCCCGGCTTTTTTGCCCGCCCCTCGTTGCAAGAAACTGGTACCTCGTTGTGCTGCATTGCATGAGTTTGGCTAGAGTATCGCATCATGCGCGCGGGGGGTTCCTACACGCATTAGGCACAGACACTAATTACTTGAAGTATCGAATGTTGGCCGGTCAGGGTCCCCTTCATAAACCTGCCATTCTTCCTCGCCGTCTAAAGGGCCGCTGTTTTTCCTTTTCGGTTTTCGTCTGGGGGCTACTTTTTTTTTTACGTGATAGGCCCACGCATCAGTGCCTCTTGCTTATCGGATTAGCTGGCTCGGAGTTGCTCTAATAGTCCGCGTCCCTAATTTAATCCACAGCCCCGTCGGCTTGTTATCCTCCGTCGCCAATGCAAGCTACTGATCATCCCCGGACATCCCCGCTCTGTGGGCCTGATTACCCACACTCCCGAGACTCGCCAGTTTCGAGTCTGCCTCTAGCATCTTCCTACAGCCTGGCTCTCCTCGCATCCCTGGCGGATACCCCTCTCTCCATGAGGTTTATGCAAAAACCCTCAAGGTCCAGAGTTGAATTGGAGAAGGCGTCGGATCCAACCAAACTGAACTCCCTCGCAAATTCCCAATTACATCCACACGATCCTCTCTCGTCAGTGGACGTTTCTTCAGATGAGTGCTCCAATAGCACCACGCCTCGCGATTCCACTAAAAGCACAAAGGCTTCAGTCCATGAACCCAGAACCGGCTCAGGGAGTCCGGAGTCTGAGGTGGATGTTCCGGCTACTCCGAACTCGGGCCACGCGTTGGTTCGCAAGAAATCAGGTGAAGTGGTAAAGTCACTTCTCAAAGAGTCGAACTCCTCGGTCAAGTACAGGTCTCGCTCTCTACCCTCTACGCCAACATATAAGCAGGTTCATTTTGGTGGCGATAACGACGTGAAGTACTTCAAGTCGAAGGATCGTCCAGCGGCGATTCTGGCGCTGAACTCGCCCACGCAATTTTACGATGATGACGACGACGAAGACGCGGCAAACATTCCTCATTTCACCATAGATAGTCGGGATGACTCCGGTTTCATTGCTTCGTTGTCAAGTGCAATTCCACGAAGCTATTTCGACTACTATGATGATGAGCTTAATTCCCATGTGGACACAAAGCCCAAGGTTCCCTCTAAAGCTCAGGTTCCCCCATCTCATCCAGATTGGAGTCTAGAATTCACCAACTTCTCATTCAGGTCATACCACGAGCGGATAACAATGCAGCATCGGCCATTGTTTTTGGAAAACATGTTTGTCTCAATAGATGGGAAGTATTTATTGGGACAGGTTGCAGTGCTCAACTTGGCCTACGAAAAGTCCGTGACCATTAGGTACTCTCTTGACAAATGGTCAACTATTGTTGAGATGCAAGCCTTTTATATTCCAGATTCGCCCTCGGTGCTAAAAAGCCATAATTACGATCGCTTTATGTTCAAGATCCCTTTGGATCTGTTTGTCAACTGCTATCCGAAACGGTTCAAGCTGCCCAGCACGCAAGTGGTGACCTCGGAGTTGTGCATTCGCTTTGTGTCTCCAGGCCAGGAAATATGGGACAATAACGACCAGCAAAACTACCGGTTTGTTTTGAAACGTGATGCTCCTGCTAGCTCGGCCAAAAGCATGCCACGAGGGGCTAAAACAAAACAAGACACGCACATCAGGAATCCCAAATACTCCTCGTCTTATCTCAAGAAGCGGCATTCTTCAACCCAGTTGGGCTCGTCTGGAGAGAGTGACAGACGTAGCGGCTCACCAACTGGACGCGACCGGCCCGCTTGGGGGTCGGCGGACTTCGATGACTTTCGGAACAACAGCTACTACCTTTCTTCTCCCTTGCTCAGTTACACCGCTAGGAATAATTTTAAGGATCTTCTCATAGACGATCAATTGAGCAAGGATCCCGACTCGCATGCCGACGGGCGAACCTTTTCCGCTGACTTCTCGGACCATTTGCGGATCAGTGATTCTCCGTCCGATGAGAGCTCGCCTTCACCGCAGCAAGATGACGAGGCCCAAAACCCGGACTCTAGCAGCAAGCGAAAGCCCCACGAGTCAATGAGTTACAAGGAGCTCTTGGACTCGTACTGTTTTTTCAATTCTAACGGAAGCGATGGCGGCTCCAAAACAACCCTAGTGTTGAGTGAGGAGCCGGGCACAAACTTGGACCCTGCCAACGTGAACTCCACGGACGCAGAAAACCGGGATTCGGTTTTCACTGTGTCGTCGTTTTTGAAATGATTTCGATGGTTTATGTGCGGCAAAGGTGCTGCCAACTCAGGAGGAGCATTGGGTCCTGGGCAGTGTGCAAGCTTGATAAAGGCGTGACTTTGGAAGTGTGTGACCTTGAAATTCCCTGACTTTGGAAGTTTCAACCCTCTGGAGTGTCTGGCCTTGGACAGTTTGTGTTTTTGGAACTGTCCTAACTTGGGAGGATCTGGTCTTGGACAGTGTGTGATTTAGAAAGTGACTGACATTGGACAAGCCTGACCTTAGATAATGTGTGATAGTGGGAAGGTCTGCTCTTGGACAGATCTGAGCCTGCCCCCCTTCGTGGCGCCTTTGCCTTTTGCTCCATCATAGTAATCCTCGGCAGCCTGTCATGCTAACTATGTGGACCCGCCTGACATTGTCTACGTACAAATAAATGCACTTGGGATTACAAAAGCACATCCTGCCGCGACCTAAACATTGATAGTTGTATATTACACGGCCATTTAAATACCCGTAAACGGCCGAAGCTGCACCCGTACATCCCAGGACGGCCGAGCTCGGAGAGACCGATGCCAAGCCTTGAACGCGCATAATTTGAAATGCGCTTGGCCAGCACCAAAAGACTTGGTCCTTCTTGATAAGGAACTAGCGCCGGATAGCCGCCAATGTCTGCGACCCAGCGTGGGGGCGATTCCGGCATATAACGGTGTGCCGCTCAATGGTATGACTTTCTTGCAGGAACTCGCCTACTCCAAAGGGGCATTGGCATCACCTGCACTTGCTGAGACGACGGGCATAGACTCCGCTTTCTGATACGTCCGCCGTTGGTCTCGGCGAATCAAATCACGCGATTCGACTGTCCCTGCAGTTGGGCCTGCGGTCCGTGGTCTAAACTGTAGTCTGCTTGAATGTTCCACACATCTGCTCCGGCCATTTGGTCCCGAAGAGAGTGTCCATTATTGGGACCTCCTTTATCGAGTGGCCACTCCGCTTCCGTCATATTTGTCTCCAGGACACTTCGGGTCGCTAAGATGGTGCCCCACTAACCCAATACTAATCCACATGATTGGGTATTTATCAAGAAGCTTATTAGGGAAGCAGCTTTAAGCTGCTTCAAGCACAAGTCAATGATGGGCCCGACTGAGAAAGGACAAGCACTGGGAATGCAATAGGTATAAGAGGGACTGAAAATGAAAAAGCACTTGTAATGTCGAAGGACTGGGAGTGACAAAGCACAGGAATCGAAAGGAACCGGAATGAAAAAGGCCCGGAAGGACAAACCAATCGGAATGATAAGCCACTGGGAATGGTAGAGAATGGAAATGGTAAAGAAATGGGAATGGCACGGGAATGGTAGAGAATGGAAATGGTAAAGAAATGGGAATGGCACGGGAATGGCGCGGGAATGGCACACAGCGTTAATTGATCGGAAGGGGACACAATCAGTAAGGGACTGCTGGCGTCGACAACAAAACCATCTTCGGTTGGGACTAACTCAATATGGAAAACTCTGTATCTTGCTTGGGACGTTCTTGATAGCAATGCTACAGCAAGTCTCTTGCTGATTACTTGCTCGATGATAGGTCTCTGATCTCAGGACACTCGCAATTAAAGTTCAACATTTTGATTTTTCCCGTCTCGAGTCCAGCAGCGACTGAGTGGCTTGACAATGCCACGCAACTCACGCTGGCCTGGTTGCCGAACGTATGCAAGCATTTGCCATTCTGCAAGTCCCACACTTTGATGAGTTTATCATGGGACCCGCTCACCACGCGGAAATTGTCTGCACTGATGGACCATATTCCTTCAATATGCCCAAACTGGGTGCGGATGCACTTTCCTGTTTTCACGTCCCACAATTTGATCGTATTGTCCAACGACGACGTGAGGATATGAGAGGGATAGTTCGGCTTATCGATCCATTCTGGCTGTTGGTTGACATGACCATCCTGAGTGGTCTGGTTGGGCTGTCTCGGCTGGCTCTCGGAACCGTCGCGTGATTGGTGTTCATGAAGTCCCTGCTCCTGGCGTCGCTGTTCGTATTGGTGGTGTTGCATGTTCGGGTTGGCATCATCCAAAGAGTCCACTACCAAGTCATCGCCTTTGTACACAAATGGAATCACCGTTTCAATCTGGCCCACGTGCCCGTTGCTGCCCATGCCCCCAAACACCCGTAAACATTGATTCGTGGTCATGTCCCACATTTTCACGGTGGTGTCGTCCGAGGCACTGAACACGGTATTAGATGGCTCGTGAATCTTCACACAGTTAATGCAATCCGTGTGGCCCCGGAGCGTGTAGCACGTCCGCAGGTCCACATGCCAAACCTTGATGGTGCAATCTGACAGTCCGGACACAATGGTTTTGTTGGAAAAGTCTATGCTGGACACCGCATCGTCGTGACCCCGATACGTTGAAATGCACTGGCCTGTGTGGTAGTTCCACACCTTGATGGTGGAGTCTAAACCGCCTGTGATCAACTTCTGGGAGTCAAAGGCCAAGGCTCGCACCCCCTTCAGGTGTCCCGCTAGCGTGCGGATACACTCGCCAGTAACGACGTTCCAAATCTTTATTGTAGAATCGTACAGCCCCGATATCAAGTACTTGCGGTTGAACTGAAGGCATGCCACTCCATCGGTATGGCCAACAAACTCCATGAGCGTGTGAAGGCCGTTTCTCCAGTTCTTCTCGAGCTGATACCGCTCGCTGTAGACGCTTTTCCAGGGTCGCTTCCGAGGCAACGGTTCCGGGGTTGCGTCTGCTCCGCCTTCAACCAATTTGCGTTTCTTGGCCTCGTAATCTGTCTTGGCGTCTTCAAAGCGGGCACGCTTCATATGCATAAGAGGGAGACCCCAGCCGCAATTGGCACATTTTCGGTCGATGTGCTGCTCGCACATGTGATGCCACACGCGGTCATCGTCCGCCAACTGCTTCCATTTGCGGGACACTTGCGCCGCATTGCACAACGACTTACAGTCGAGGTAGCATAACACCTTGAGGGCTATCTCCACCGGGAGTGTGGCGATGAAGTCGATGCGCACCAACTGGGAAATCTCCTGTGATATCGTCAGGAGCTGCGGAAAACAACACTGCGACAAGAGGCCCTTGAGGATGAGAGCACGGTGCAGGTGTGGAGCCGCCAGAAAGATCGACCACACATGCGAAATGGCCTCTCGGTCGCGGGATGGGAGCCGCTCGAGTTCCTTCTGGATCTTGACCATTTTGGTGGCATCCGTTTGTTTGTTGCAGATGATATCTGGATTGTGCCGGTAACAGAACTTATGAATGTTGTCTTTGGGGATGTTTGATTGGTCATTAATATGCTTCATGAGAAATGGCGTCACCACAGATACGTCCGAGAATGGCTCGCCTCCTAGATCGAGGTTGCGTTGAGCCTCAGGCGAGTCGGGTGCGCAGCTGGTGACGAGATTGACGTTCTTGGACTCGTCTTCCGCCCACACTTGCGGCTCTGGTGGCGCTTGGAACGTATGAATGGCCAGCGATGAAATCCTCCGATGTAGAATACTCAGAAGGTGGCGGGTTGTTTCCTTTTGTGCTTCCGGCAGCCGACAGGGGTCACGCAAATCCATGGGAGCGGCGGTTCGGCACGGTCAGAGGCTTGGGAGAGCTTGCGGATTTAGTGGAGGAGAATTGGATTTTTGGGCACTCAAGAATTAGATGATGGGTACCAGAAACAGAGGGTGTGGAAGGAAGAACGGGCGTTGATAGAAAGAGAAGCAGGTAGAAGGTGTGGCTTCGCGGCTGGGGTGATGTGGTTCTGCGGTGTACGGGTGGCATGTTGTCTGTGTGGCGCCCGGCACCCCTTCTGGAGAAAACCCCGTGGGTGCACGGGTGTGACCTCCAAGGCGCCGAGCCACACTTGCCACGCAGCTGCGGGCCCCCCGTGCGCCACCTCTTTCCATATCGAGCACATACCCGGGCCATCCGCCAGGACCAATGGAATTCGGGGACCATCGAGGCGCCGGGCCATGTGAAGGCGTGGAGGCTTCTAGAAGTCCTGCATACACCGCACGGCTTACGCCGCGCTCATCTCCCATGTCAAAAGCCAATGAAGAGAAGCCACCACTCAAACACCACAGACAAAAAGCCCCGCATAGACATGTCCAGCAACAGTCAGAATTTCCCCAGCGTCGGCGATCAGGCACAGCATGCTGAAAGCGGCGCCTCGGACGCCCAGGGCCACCCTGTCCAGGAGGTGGAGTCTCTATGCATGAACTGCCATAAAAACGGCACCACCCGGATGCTCCTCACCAAGATCCCTTACTTCCGGGAGATCATAGTGATGTCCTTCGAATGTCCCCATTGCGGCTTCAAGAACACGGAAATCCAGCCTGCAGCTCAAATCGCCGAAAAGGGCCTGCGGTATGTGTTCAAGATCGAGAGCACGCAAGATTTTAGCCGCCAGATCGTGAAGTCTGAAACAGCCACGTGCAAATTCGTGGAGCTCGATTTGGAGATTCCCCCTGAGAGAGGCCAGTTGTCCAACATCGAGGGCCTACTCACGGAAATGATCACCAGCTTAAGCGCCGACCAGCCCGCACGAAAGGAAGCCCAACCGGAAACATACGCCAAGTTGGAGGCCTTCATCGGCAAGGTGCAGGAGTGTCTTGAAGGCAAGCACTTGCCTCTCACCTTCTATGTGGACGACCCTGCGGGCAACTCGTGGGTGGAGTATGTTCCGGACCAGCCGGCCCACAAGTGGTCCATGCACGAATACAAGCGTACAGCAGAACAAAATGTGTTTTTGGGTTTGATCTCTGCAGATGATGTGGCACAGCAAAAGCAGGTGGAGGCCGAAGCCAAGCGGACCGCCACTGCAGGGAACGTGTCCAGCACCTTGAACAGCAAAGCTAAAGAAACCGACAACGAGGACATCGAGAACTTGTCCAGCGAAGTGCAGGTGTTCCACGCCACTTGCCTGAGCTGCTTTGAGCCATGCCAGACCAATATGAAGACCGTCAACATTCCCCACTTCAAGGACGTGATTATCATGTCCACGGTATGTGACCACTGCGGCTACAGATCCAATGAGGTTAAGACCGGCGGAGAAATTCCAGCCAAGGGCAACTCGATCACTTTGAAGGTCACTGACCCCGAGGACTTGGCTCGTGACATCCTCAAGTCCGAGACCTGTGGCTTGAAGATCCCCGAGTTGAACTTGGACTTGACGCCGGGCACGCTCGGTGGCCGCTTCACTACCATCGAGGGCTTATTAGCCCAAGTATATGAGGAGTTGCACTCGCGCGTGTTCAGCGAGACTTCCGACTCCATGGAGCCCGACACAAAGCAGAGATGGACATCGTTTTTTGCCAAGTTGCAAGATGCCAGTGAGGGCCGCATTGGGTTTACGGTGGTGATGGAGGACCCATTGGCCGCGTCTTACATCCAGAACGTGTATGCCCCTGATAACGACCCCAATATGGAGATCCAAGAGTTTGAGCGGACACATGAACAGAATGAAGATTTGGGTTTGAACGACATGGAGGCTTAGAGTTTGGGCGGCAAGGCTTTGAAGAGTGCTGCTTGGTTCATGAAAGGGCTCTACCAAGAGCCTTGCCAGACGACTACTGGAGGATTTCAATGGATTAGTTCCAAAGAATCACAAGAGATTATCAGAGGATCACCAGAGGATTTTAGACGGTTACTAGAGGACTTTAGAAGATTGCTAGTAACTTACCAGAAGGCTACCAGAAGACTACAGAGGCTCACGTGAGGCTTCATGAGAAGCTTGATCACAGCTTATTCGAAACATGAATGAAAACTGGCTGTGTCAGGATTTGCCTCACTGGAATCTCCTTAATCCGTGTTGGCCCTATCGGAATGGGTGTACCATGAACCTGAAGCCCCGGATTGAAGCCCTACACAGAACGCTAAGCAAATCAAACTCTCTGCAATGATCAAGGCGACACTGCTTACACACTCATAAAATCCTGGCTTTCCATTCCAAAGAGCAATGTCCTCATTTACTATTAGATGGACTACGGAAGCATTACGCTTCCCCAGCAGATATAAATCTGAACAACAACCCAGATGACGGCATCGACTAAGGAAACAAATGCAGTGAGTGAATGATTGAATTGGAGAATCACATGGTCGAAGTGGATAACTGAGCGGTGGAGTTGGGAACCGAATAAGTGAGCCCCAAGCTCGACTTGGGTAATGCAATGAAAACCAAAACCGCAGACCCCATCGCTTGAGGAAAAGTCCTCGGTGATTACTCTGATGTTATGAGCTCTTTCCATTTTCATTGCATGCCTGAATTAGCGCAGCCTGGTATCTGAAGGTCGAAGGCTTTCAAGCCGTGCAGGGTGGTGTGCTGGCTCTGATCGCCACAGCTAAAGACCGCGCCAGCTCCTTCAGTGTGACAATTCCCCATGGTTGCAGATACCTTGGTTAGCCGTTGCATAACCAAGTCAGCATAACCAAGTCAGCATTACCAAGTCGTTTTAGTTGCAAAAGTGTTGATCTCTAGCTGGTTTGATTATCATACATAATCCAATGTATTAGATAATCCAATATGGCAGGTGCTCCATTGTTGGATTCCACATATGGGCAAGTTGAGGTGTCTGGCCAGCGGTTTCGTCACAAGTGGCCTGCTACCAAGCCCGAGCCGGATCACTACCCGCTCGTGGAGGAACCATGGTCAACGCAATGATTAGGAATCACGTCGAATCCTCAAGACCTGGACGATCCATCACTATTGATGGGCCGATACTCGGTCGAAACAGCGTCATGGTTTCTGCCTTGCTTTTGTTCACCTCGACTGATATATTTGGACATCCTTCTGGATACATCTTTATGCTCTTGGTTGTAGGTCAAGTGGGTGTGCCGGGAACCCAAAAGTGGAGTCTGAACCGAACGGTTCTGTGTGCAGGTTCAGGGTATATAAGCTCTTCCTTCCGCACACTTTACTCTGGGCTCAATCCCTTGGGTATTCCTGAAAAGCCACCTGGTAAATAAAACACTTGAAATGACAGCCTAATCGAAGTGTAAGAAGGATGTATTTTATTTTCTAAACCAAGTTTATTATGGCATGTGTGGGGTAAATGGGGGTCTAGTGGAAGGTCTAGTGGTAACAAGTCGTCGATGGCATAAGGTTTCACCCAAGTTTCATTAGCATTCATGCTCGAACATTCATGCTCGAACATTCATTCTCGAACATTCATTCTAAAATGCCTGATGGGACTATCCGGGAGTGGTGAATCAGGGGCCAACGGAGGGCCAACTGACAGAAAACCAGTTTGGTAATTTGGGCAGTGAGGTGGTTTGTTTTAGCAGATCAAAGATTGATAAAGCGCATTTCTGCATTGTGGCAGACAAAGAGAAGTTGTCTTAAGGTACTTACCAAATGACCAATAAGGATCAAGAGTGGCCCCTCAGGAAGATGCTTGCAGGCTGCGAAGGGGATACCTCGGTTGAATTCCCCTGGACAGTTCCTGAGCAGAACCTGAATCTCATACGAATGAACCTGCTCCTAGTCAGAAATTGTCCCGTTTCGTCACGATAGCATGTGCATCGTGTGTTGGACACTTGACCAATTTTGCCATTCGTCGCCAAGCGGTCGTGATTTTCGCAGACTCGACACCACAACACTTTTCAAACAATTGAAACCGGACTGCATTCGAATCAGTAACCAGGAAACCATTCAACCATGACGATTCAAACGCCAGGCTAAATTCAGTTCGTGCTTGTTGCGTCCTCCATTAATAAGGTGTTGTATACAGGATACAAGAGCCCAGTTCAGTCAGTGCGTTGACCGCCGCTGGCCGCCGCTGACCCCTTAATGGGACTGAAACTCCCAAATACACTACGCGAGGCCATCCAGATTATTCCCGAATCTTCTTCCAATGGCTAGTGTGAGACGTCGCGCCTTTGGACTTGAAGGTTTTTGAGCTGTTCCGATTATGGGTGTGTTTGATTCGCTGGTGTGAACCAATCAGCCTTTGCCTTGGCTGAATCTTTTTCTCGCTGCTTTGAATGGGTTTGAACGCTGCACTTGAGCTAGCTGCTGGTCTTTAAAGTTGCAATGGACCAAAACGTGGGCCGCCAATTCTAATGATTCATAACTGGGATGTCACAGTGGAATGGACAAATCAGACCGTTGACGCGGTGTCAGAATGAGGGCTTAACAACTGGAGGACCTTCCACGAGCGCACAAGAGTCTGTTTTCAAGAGTTGATATGATTCCGGGAATATGACCTACCCTGGCCCAACAGGAAGCGGGCAATAGTGGTTGGTTCTGGACACGACGCCTGAGAACGGCCCCGGTTCAGACTGCGCGGTTTTGCCCGGCTTGGTGCGCCTCTGCGCGTATGCCTTGGGTGCGAAAACAGGTTTCACATAAAAGATGTGAAGAAGTCGTGGAGTATTCGTTGGTGAAGTGCCGAAATTGTTGAATTACATGGAAATTTGGGGTTGATGTCTGGAGAACACAGGGTCTGGTTCCATGCTTGGTGGAACGGCGCAAAGCCTACGATCGTGGTTGGAAGCACCGTTTGGCGGACTCCGTGACGAATCCGCCCCATTCGCCCGTACATCCCTTCATGCAAGACACTGCGCGTGGTACTTGAAGCAAAGTGCTAATAAAGTGAGGGGTGGTGATCTCTTGGAAAACGGTTCCAGGAGATGACTGAGATCCAGGCCTGGCGGGCAGCTAAGCCCTGACATGATGTGCATGAGTTTGAAGTGCATGAGTTTGAAGGGCATGCAGGAGCGCATATACTGGGCATATATAAGAGCGAGACATCTCTCCCTCTGGTTGATGCCAGGAAGTTCCGCGCTGATGCTAAGTTCATGCATACCATGATGAATTAAAGGCACAAGATAAACGCAGCAACCGCCGTGGGGCTCTATGGTGGTCACGACCTCCCCCTTGCATCTCGCCATATTTTGAATCCCGCTTCCTTGGAACTCTCCTTGTTTCTGGACTTTTGAACTTGTCTTTTTATTCCTCGATTGGTTTATTCTTCAATATTGGTTTATTCTTTGGTTAATTCTTCAATATTGGTTTATCCTTTGGTTTATTCTTCAATATTGGTTTATTCTTTGGTTATTTCTTCAATATTGGTTTATACTTCAATGTTGATTTACTTTCCTATGGCAGGCCGCGACACCGCGCCTTCAGCTCGAAGGACCCTATCGGGTTGGTTTAGCCTCAAAGGCAGACGGTCCACATTGCACACGCGTGTCTTCAACGGTGTATTTATGGGTAGCGCACTACCCATGGGTTTAACCGTGTAATCTTGCAAATACAGACAATTTAGCCATTATGACGCCTTGCGGCCTGTCAACTACACAACCGTTTGTTATACCTTTAATGTTTTTTCAAAGTGTGGGTATTGCCGAAGAGTAGCAAGCAGAGTATGGATCCGTGATCACAGAAATTAGGGCTTGGTCAGGGCTCATAACATGTGGCACATGCACTTCTCTTGGGCTGCACGTTGTGGTTCTCTGACTTCAATGATGGTAGATGAGTATCAAAGGCATGCTAATAATTACGCCTAAGAATATAATTATTCCTCTCAATACTAAACTGGGGGTTCGATGACCACTCAGAATCAATGCTTTTGTCAACCCGCTACATTCAACATGGGTAGCGCACGACCCATGCATACACAATTGACCTGCGACGGGTGGTTGCAAGGGCAAACCTTCGATGACCCACGTCGATAAAGGCGTGTACAACGCCGACCGCCCTCTTTCGTTAGAACGTCGCAGCCTCGACGCAGCCTCGCCGCAGATACCCTTTCTGGGCCATACCAACCCCATCGGGATTTCCCAATCTGCACCAGGCACCCGCCTGGCTGGTGTTGAACTGTGTGATGTGCGAACCTGTATTTGTGACTGCTCTGGATGCAGTCCAGAGCTTGTGTGCAGACTACTGTA
>NKZP01000929.1:0-20671 GCA_002370765.1 Metschnikowia similis
AAAAAAAAAAAAACGCTTCTTACAGGGAACCTCAACACTAGGACTCGTCTATCGCCCAGATTGCAGCTGCCACATTCGTGCATACTCAGACGCTAGTTATGCTTTAGAAGAACTAGATGAAAGACGTTCAGTTACTGGATACGTCATAATGCATGGAAACTTTCCCTTGTTTACGGATCATCAACAAAAACATCTCTCTTAAGTCCTTACGCCTACTCGAACCTGACGCTATAGACTCAATCTCTTATTTTTTTAATGTAATATTTATTAATCTATGATTGCTGTTTTACTTATTTAACATGTACGGGGGAGAACGGGGATTCCAAGAACACCTTGCTTTTGTAGTAGTGTAGTAGTAAGGTGTAGTGTAGTAGTAAGGTGTAGTGTAGTAGTAAGGTGTAGTGTAGTAGTAAGGTGTAGTGTAGTAGTAAGGTGTAGTAGTGTAGTAGTGCGTAGTTTAGTAGTGGTAGTGTAGTCTAGTAGTATAGTAGTAGAGGTAGTCCAAGTTTCTAGATGCTTCCGGGAACGATGGCACGCTTGGTCAATTTTGAGGCAGGAACCACCGTCAGGATTGGCCTAGGCTTACTTCGTGTTGTGAGACTGTGTCCATATCACTGAAGCGAAACGATTCATCTTGCTGGATCATTAATCTCTCTAGAGGCCATATCCAGGCTATAACTGGGTACAGTCTTTTAATCAAGTGGTATTTCCGAGACAGTATAGTTAGTGAAGCTCAAAGTATAGTGAAGCTCAAAGTAGTTAGTGCTGAAGTGATGGAAAAGTATAATAGTGATGTGTGGTGTGCCATGGTGGATAGCGAGAATACAATCGGCAAAGCAAGAGTGGGAGCTGAAATGGCGAATCTTGAAAAGAAAAACAACCACGCTTGAGCAGTGTTTTTTATTGATGTCCATTGAGTTTATATTACTCATCTTGATGGATTTAATCGTAGGCTAATTTTCGTCACCCGACAGCAGTTCGGGAACATAACCCCTGGTACATTTTTCCAGTACAGTTTTCTCAACGCCCTTCTTTATTCCCATCCATTTCAGGACCTGCCACTACCAGCTCTTGTACTATTCCACTTTGCTGTTTCTTAGGGGGTCATCTGAAGGACGGAAGTTTGTTTCAAAAGGGTTTAGTCCTTTTTAATGGGCCGCGGATCTTCTTGTGTAATGTCAGTGTCACTGTCTATCACGTCTAAACCTTCAATTCTTTTATAGGGGCCGTGATCTGGAACCAGCGGAGGAATGAAATACCGGATTACACAGAAATTCCACCTTCTTCCCGCGTATCATGAGTTCGTAATAAAAGGCCTAGTTAGCACCCGTGTAGTATGGCTTTGTTTTTTGAAGCTCCACTTGGTTGGCTACTACCTCTATTCACGAAGCACTTCTCGATCTATGGTTTCTGCACGAGTTTTCGTAGCCAACGCTTAAGGGGGTTTCGGCATCTACTGGACACTGTTTTGATTGCAATACAGTATGGACGATGACTTTTAGATTGTATAAATTGTCATTTACCATTAAGCTCGTTCGTAGATTTATTTCGAAACCTTAGCTTTTGCAACTGTGGTGAGAGCCATGAAGGGATTTCAACCATTTCCAGACATTTCACCATTTCCATTCTACCATTTCCAGATAATCTTGGACAAAGCTCAATAGTCACGAAGAGAGTCCCCTGTACGGAGAATCTAAGGTGTATATACCTAGTTTGTTCATTTAATTCCGATGCTCTTTTGGGGCCATAACAGTGCAGAATTCCTTGCATTAGGCAAAAAAGTCAGCATCTGGTACATCTTCAAATTAACACCATTTTCTCTAGTCCACCACATAGAGCATATTTTAAGATCCTTCCTTTTGGAAGCACCGGCCTTCCTCTCCCCTATCCGGCACTATAGTACCAGCCCCTCTGGTCCGCTGCAGTAATGGCGTTTGCTCGGATTGATCATCGTACCAAGACTCATTCAAATACTTTCCACCATGCACGAAGCCAACCAACCTTCATGCTAATGCCCATGCCACACTCTGGGTCCACACTCTGGGTCCACACTCTGGGTCCACACTCTGGGTCCACACTCTGGGTCCACACTCTGGGTCCTATCGCCGAGTCTTCAATGGACGTTATGGTGCTAAAGGAATGGAATGGGAAACCAAGATCTCAAAAAGTGCTTCACCAGCAGGACTGAAAGTCAAAGCACTCTTGGACACCCTGCATACCATTTCTCAAACGAAAACAGGCCATAGAGAGCCCCAAGGCATCCTGCCACCAGCGAGTCATTGAGCCTCAACAGAACCACTAGGTGACGGAATTGCGTCAAACATCAGGAAAGCTGTCGAGATTCCATTCATGCTAACTCCGATTAATTGATCACCATTGGAGAATCAGTCAACAACGGCTTGAGAGGGACCACATTTTTGACTGATTGTCGCAAGACGCTTTTAATGCCAAGGCAAGCCACATCGCAGTGTCTAATCACTTGTGGGCTCGTGCACTCCGATTTATGCACAGCCAACTACACCCAGAAACAAGAATACAGGGATTCTCAGTCTGGAGGTAGAATGTCCCAACTCTGGAAACTCCACCACAGGGTGTGGTCACACGAAGACGTCCCATGAACATGAGGTGGACGGCAGTGGTAAGTAGCCCGCACAGAGCTGCTTGATGGAAATTCCTTCTCCCTAATCAAGGACTAGGGGTCTGTTCATGGCCATGGCACTCAAGTACCTCAACGCAGGGAAAGGGACGGCCAATGTTGGGAATGGGCAAAAGTGTGTTCTCCCACGTGATTCTCAGGACCTAGGAATAGTGACCGGAGTAATAACGACACCACCCAAAGACCGCCTTACAAGACCAAAGGCCTCTGCAGGAGCTCTTTGTATTTCTCGGTATATTCCTTAACCCAGCTAGAGCGCCTATCTTTGTCTGGATTTCAGCGGCGTCGCCGTGGGCTTGGCGTAGCCTGTCAACACAAAGCACCACACCGTGACCGAACTGCTTGTAAAGTATGGCCATGTGAGCCCCAGGCCGATTTTTCCGGCATGTATTCATCAAACATGTGAGGTTTTGAATTCATAAAAGATGAGTGATTAGGACGTCAAGAATCCATGATGGAATGCAAATTACCGAAGAAATAGTCTTTTCTCATGACTATTCCGCATTCATCTCCTCATCGATTTTATTGCCTCCGCCCTGTGCTGCCCTCCTCCGTTGCTCCGTTGCTCCGTGCTCCGTCCTCCTACCCTCTCTCCGCTGCCAGAAATTCATCACGGCAACATATCGTCCGTAGTAACCACACAATCACTGCATATAGAGGGACTCCGCAAGTTGCCGGCGCCCGATCTCCCCCTCCAGTTATTCTGCTGGCCTCGCACACGGCTTAATTACCAAGCGATCCGCCTTGGGCCACCCACTCGTCTGGCGTGAAGCCCTTCTGGGTAAAGGCGTGAATGGAGGCGATTTCGTCCTTGAGAGCGGTGTTGACAAGCCGGTGCCTCATCAACTTGTTCTTGCCTTCGAATCTGGCGCTGACAATCACCACGGCGAACGCCTGGCCGCATCCGCCCGACATGTCCTCGACCTGCACGAGCAGGGCCTCAAGGCGGTCTTTTATGAGCGTTGTGAGCGATTCGGTGGTAAGTGCCATGGAACTGATGGACGAGATAAACGGGCGGGCTTCGCGACGTTACCACCTGCGACTGCATATACGCGCGCTCGAGTACATGGGCTACGAGGGACTAATGTAATTCATATACTAGCGCGAGGCTTCTTAGGGACATTCTGGGTTCGGCCGCGTTGGCCAGTGTGACTAGTGTGGCTAGTGTGACTAGTGACAGTGTGACTAGTGACAGTGTGACTAGTGACAGTGTTGAATAGTGACAGTGTGACTAGTGACAGTGTTGAATAGTGACAGTGTTGACTAGTATTGACCCGTTTGGTAACCACACTTGGCCAGCTTGTATCTTGCCGGAATAGCTGTGACGCTCAGCCTCTCTTCTTTGCATCGTCTTGCCGGTTTGGGTCGCTAAAGTACTTCGGATTGCTCTTTAATGTCTGGTTGATCTTGGTAGTGATGTCTTTTGGCGCAATGGCCTCCAGCCGGCCGTCTTTGGGCACACTCGGGAACTGACATTTCTCGTAAAACTCCCACAAATCGCTTGGAATTACCGCAAGGTCCTCGTGGTTCTCAATCAATTGGTTCACCACTTCGATGGCGAGAAAATGCGCATCGCTCGACTGGTTCTCGCCCAGGTCGTTGGTGGACGCCTTGGAGAGAAGAATGTTGGGCGCGATCACCGTGGCCAAGTTGTGCGTGTCCATCTTGGAGCCTGTTTCTTCATCGATATCGGCGAATGATGCCACCCAGCTGAAAAAGTAGAGCAACACCTCCAACAAGTTGCGGTGGCTTCGTGGAAGCATGCAGCACACCAATTGTAGGACACGCTTCCGCTTCGTTGCGGAGCCTGCTTTTCGAGAAAGAATCCACAAATCGTAGAGCTTGAATGTCAACAAAGGGTTGGGAAGCTCTCGGAGCCACTTCTTCATCAATGCGGCCAACTGCACCGCCGAGTAGTTGTTGAAGACGGGCGACTTTAATGGCGCGTTGTTGATCTGCGTGGTTAACTCCCTCAAATTCTTGATGTTTCCATTCAACCGGAAAATGCCCTCCACCGACATGTCCTTTTGACGAAGCGCTTGAATAACGTCGTCCACCACTATGGGGATTCGGAGCTGCGAAGGTCCAACTCCCAAACTGGAGTCCACCCCGTACTTCTTGGTGACTTCTTTCAAGTCACTCCCAAATACAGGGAGCATTTTGCCCTTGTCGTTGTTGCCTCCAAACTTGAATTTGTCCCAAAATGTTCCTTGCTTCTTGGGGAGCACAAGGTTCCAAAGTTCTTCTCTGGTGAACTCACTGCATATTTCAAGAAACGCCTCTATGGCAACAAACCGCAAGATCTTGTGCTCGTATGCCGTCAACTCACTGAAATACTTATGTTTGAGCTCGGTGGCTGGCTGGCTGGTGGGCACCACCTGATTGGCCTGCTCTGATTGCAGACCACTTCCTGCTTTTCTCAGCACGCTTCGAATCTGCTGGCTTTTCTTCTGGTACAAAGAATTGTGATGCTTGAACGCGTTCGGCCGCTGCTCACGCGCTTGTTCTGCCGCCACGATTCTGGGAATATCATCCAAAGTCAACGACTTTTCGTTTTTCAAGAGATCAGACGTTCGGTTGAGACTGTTACTGGTATTCCGCTGCTGGGGCTCGTCTCTGATTTTTAGTTGGTTGACTTGAAAGTCAAACTCATCAGTGTCGTTGCCACTGGCCAGAGGAATGTACGACAAGTTGCTGGAAGTGCTCTCCTTCCTTGTGGCAGGAGCCTCGGGTTCCAACTCCATGGTATTATCAGCTCTGGCGGTCGCAGCTTCGGGCGCTTCAATAATCACCGACTTGCGTGCATTCTTTTTAACGGAATTGCAGAGTTTCTGGCTTTCTCTCTTTTGCCGGAGGAGAGTCACTTCGTCGAGAGTCTTAGAGTATGTGGTTTCGGTTTCTGAAGGCTCCTCCAGTATATGAGACATCCCAGTTCTCGCCTGCTCATTAGCAGCAACCGAGTCCTTCTTAATGGCTGATTTGGATCGAAAAATCGCAATTTTCAAGAGGTATGCGAGCTGGCTTAAATCCGAGACTCGAATGAATCCTGACGAGTATCCTACTCCGACCTTGTAATGACTGACGGCACACTCCGCACACAAGATTGTATCGTCTGCACCATGAAGGTAGGATTCGATTTTGAATTCCGCCGATGGCTTTCGCTGGCAGTTGGAGCATTCGAAGCATTTGATGTGCCATCTGGTATTTCCAAAAAGAACACACGCTTTCTCGATGCTCTTCAGGCAGGCCTTACATGAATCTGTTGCATTGCGTTTCACGGCGAGACGAGCGTTGATAATTTTCTCCTGATCTTCGCTGGACAATTTGTCAGGAGATTCAATTTCCTCATATGTCTTGATGATGCCCAAAAACCCATCCAAAGCTTTCGTGTCGCACCGGAGTTTGTTCAATTTCAAAGCATTGCTGAGCCCAATTCGAATCAAAAGTTTCAAGTAGTGCGCGCACCCAGTGATAACTGAAAGAAGTTCTGCAGAGAGGCTTCCAGATCCAGAAATTTGATTAGACTTTCTAAGAATGGCCAAGTAGCTCATAAGCTTCCCAGATATGCTTCTGGGTTCCTTTCTCAAAGTAAGAAACTTGTCGAACGCATCCACGGAGTAGATTTCCTCGATCAAAGCGATCTTAGAGTCGCTCAACAAAGGCTTTTCTGGTTTAAATTCAAGACACATGTTCAGAATCAAATCCAAGCCTTTGAATAAAATCTCCAAAAATAAAATCAACTTCGCCGAAACATGTAATCCTGTCAGGCGTTTTCCTGTGCATGCTGAAAGAAGCATCTCTGAAATGCACGAGGCTGACGTCTCTTCAAATCCAGACAATGTGATCCAACACCTCAACACAACAGTCTCGATCTTCAGCTCCACCAACATAAGATCCTTAGGGGTGATATCTAAAGTTGTTGCAGCAACGGACAATGTATCTGGTAACCCAACGCAGTCGGGCGTTAGGTTTACGTTCCAGAACTTGAACACCATGTAACATTCTGGATGCCACTGCTGATTCTTGCCACTTTTAAATAGTTCCACAAACTGCTTGATGATGGAAGATTGGCACCCTTCACACTTGGTTGCAAAGAGTTTGGAATAGTGGAAATGGCAGTAGATGTTGTTTTCATGTTCATAGTAGCTTTCGTCAGACTCGAACACCTTTCCACAAGCAGAGCACTTGAAATGTTCCAAGTGGTATTTGTTCCCCAAAGCAGTGATGTACGGGCCTCTCAATGCATTGTCACAACTGAAGCATATGAGGTCTAGTTTCTTGAAATAGTCATACTCGCAAAGGGGGACTTGATTCACGGTTCCGTCTTCGGAAGTAATATCATAGGGGAAGAATTTTGCAGAACATTTAGCCCCGCACTCGTGACACTTGAAGCAATCTATATGGTAAGCTCTGTTCAAAGCTCTCACGAATTGCCCGTTGATGACTTCCTGGCATGCGTAACAGATCTTACGCTTCCTGCTCCCCGACAGAGGTTTTTGAATGTCCTCATTAGGCTGACGAGACTGGTCTCTGCTGCTTTTTCGACTTGGCGGATTGGACTGATTATGCCCTCTCAGACTTTGTCCACTCAGGCTAGGAGACAGCTTCAGTGCCTGAAATTGGGAGTTATTCATGGTTTTTATGGATAACTGCAGAGAAGACTGGGTTGGGATTGCCCTTTGCAGCAGTTGCAGATTGATGGCAGGTCTGGAGAAGCTCTGATGCTCCGAGGGCGGGCCGCCGGGGGCCTGGATGCGTGCGGGGACCGGAGATGCAAAACTGAGATCCAGTCCCAGATTCTTGGAGTTATTTTGGAATGGATTGGAGGACGGGTGAAATGGGTTGAAGGAAGCGCGTGACTTCTCGGGGTACGTATGCAGTCTCTGAGGCTCTTCTAGGGCAACGGGAGGCATGGAGGCGGGGGGCCTAGTAGCGTTTCGGTCAGCCGATGGAAAGTAGCTATCATCGCGGCGCTTCAACACAAAGGTTCCCTCATTAAAGAGATTTTCAGAAGGCTGCAACATATCGGGCATGTGGAAGGGTGCATTCGGCGAAACCGCGATAGTGTGACGGTTCGATGGCGGCGACTTCGACCTGTTCCTTTGACCAAGGGGAAGTTTCAAGTTGGAGCTAGAAAGCGCGTTGCTGCTAGACTGAGTGGGGGTCGAAGGCAGACTAGAGCCGGTACTGCTAGGCAGCTGACTCCCCAAGTGAGCATGAGGAACAGGCGGGATTAAGGTCTTCCAATTTGTAGACAGCGAGTTCTGACGGCTATGATGCGGGCTCCTGTAGCTGGGATTGTAGTTGCGAGCCGTGAAAGTATTGTGGGAATCGTGGCTGTGGCTTCTGCTGTGGGAGAAGGAGGCCGCGGGAGACGAAAAAGGCTGGTGGCGAGGTTCGACATCATGGGGGTGACGGGACTCAGGGTCAGTGTGGCGAAGGGATTCTGCGTTCGGCAGCTGTAGCGCTGGGTTCCGGCGGGACGTGGATTGCCGGAACGGAGACACATTCAAGGCACGGAAGAACTTCTTGGGGCTGCTAGCTGGCTGCGAATTCAGCGTGGGTTCAGACATGGCACACGGTTGGATTTGTCTTGGTGGTAATACACACAATTAGGAAGAACTGGCACCGGAGCCACTGGGGACAATAGCGGGGATCAGTAAATCCTCAGGAGCGGTGGGTAGTGGGTGATGCACAGGGGCAAAAATGGCAGCCAGTATACCTTAGGAATGGAAGAGTCAGTTGGGCCGAGGTGTGCAGCTTTCAGATTGTTTTGCTGTGTTCGTGGATCGGCAGCTGGCAGAAAGCAGTCTGGTGTTTATTTTTGGCTGGATCGGAACTTTAGTTGTTTGCCTGTCGCAATGAGGTGTACTGGTGCGCGCACGCGGCGGGCACACCTCGAGTTTGCAGCACAAGGACCGCCAGAAGACTGCGCCGTTCAAATACGCCGAGGCGGAAGCAGGCCGGAAGTTTGGGCTTCTGCACAGATACTGGTGGACAGGACCGACAGAGATGGTCAAAGGCGGACCGAGAGCGGCAGACACGGACAAAGACCACAGAGACGGGCAAGACCAGCAGAGACGGACAAAGACCACAGAGACGGACAAAGACCACAGAGACGGACAAAGACCAGCAGAGACGGAGAGTGACCGACAGAGACCGATAGAGACCGACAAAGACCGAAAAATGCCGACAGAGACCAACAGAGTTTATGGGGGACAGAGACCGGCGATGCAAACACACCGGCAAAGGCAAATCGGGTAAGGACTAAAACCGTCGTGCAGTGGACACAAGCGCGATACCAGGAAACGCACGAGCGGCCAGAAAAGAATGACTGGGGTGGGAGACGGAGAGACGGGTGTACTGGTGTACGAGGATTCGGGGTCGGGTGCCTTGTGTGGGCTTGGTGGCAGGAAAAAGAGTGAGATGAAAACGGTGCAACTTGACAACGTCTGCGAGTGCGCGTGGGGCACCACCGTAAACAAAGGCCCGACGCGGTCGTGCGCGGACCATTCCGCCTCCATTGTGACGTGCCACCGTTGGGCATCTTTTTCGCTCGCGCCACCCCACACTCACCTCCGCAGGCCGCCCCCCTCCTGACGCTCCGTGGGCCGCTCCTTTGGTGGCCGCCAAAACAATCGCCGCTTAAAGATCCTCCCTCTTTGTCCTGCACGCTGGCCCGTCCGCCTTGACCTAGCCCGGTGCCATCGGATTTGTGCTGGGCCGAAATCACATGGCTGCGTTGTGGAACTCACCGGCTCGCCAAAACTAACCGCCCCTTGTCAAGCAGCTGCTGGTGCCCTTTCTGTTGCTGGAGCCAACGGCCAGTGCCCGGTGAACGGATTTGCCCTCTTTGGTGTTGCGCTGGACCTTCGGCTTGCCTTGGGCTGCCGTCTATGGACGTCTAGGGACACTGCAAGGATCCATCCCGGCACTAATATAGCAGCGCTGCAAGATCAATAGGGGCAATGCTGTGAGGGCGGGGCAACGGCTCCTGCGCACAGAATGTCTTCCAATTTACCACTGAGGCCGTTGCCACTTGTGTTGACCGGGGCTAGAGTCACAGCCTAGCGGCGAAGGCAGGTGCACCCCATGAGAAGTCTAAATTGACTGCCGCTGGTGTGCCTGCACCAGCGCCCGCTTATATGCAGTCCGGATCCACTGAATCACTCTAGCGTTGCCAGGACGAGGGATAGTTGCCAAATCGGACAGCGACCTCTTGGATATTGTGGATACAGCAGCACCAAGCACGGCTGGAGGCCTGGGTGTGCTTCAAGGATGATGTGGTCACTTACGAGACTACTGGGTCATGGGTGTTTTACAAGACAAGCTGGTCAAATCCGGTAAGGAGTCAGTATACAGGCTGGGGCAGGGCATGGACTTGTTTTTCTTCGGTGGGTGCTGTACAGCACACTGCATAGAAGCTAGCAGACGACTGCAGAGTTGCAACCCCCTTTGATGGCGGGAACAATCTTTCCCCACTTTTAGAGAGGTGAGCTTAACAATGACCAGTACATTCACTCCTTTGCGTTAGGCCCTTGTTTAGCCCCTTGCTCTACCCGCTCAGCCCTTGCAATGCCCTTGCTTCGGCGATAGCCTCGCCCCTGCACTGTATGCCAGAAATCATCTTAAAGTCGCCAGGTTTGCTGGGGCTAATCGCCGAAAATGCCTTAATGCCGTCGCGTTTGGCACTCGCGCATGCGTCATCATTCGAGATGACCTGACCAAACAAGCCGCACCTTGCGACCGGCAACTCTAGGAGAGCCCCGCTCCTAGGGACACGTCACGCTCTGCCCACCTGCTGGCGACTTGCAGTAAGACCCGGGCAGCTGGCAGAAGCAGGTGCATTTGGCCACGGACTTGGCAACCAGCGGCTGTCCCCCAGACGTCCCGGCGAAGGAGCGTCCTGTACGTGGGCGCGCTCGCGCATCATGCTCTTATGCGGCTCGCAGCACTACCAGCCTGGCCCGTTTCTTTTCCCGGATTAACCTCGGACTCGACAAGATCTCGCCATTAGTGCGCAATCTTTAAACCCTCGCATACAGGCGTTAAGCCTCCGGGGCGGCTCATCCCTGCGGCTCCGGGCATGTCAACTCTGCGGCTCCGGGTTTTTCCGCGGACAATCTCGTGTCCCCTTAAGCGAATAGCCCAACGCTTTTCTGTCTCGAGTATTTATAAGGATGGAACTTTCGCGCCTTGTTCATTTCCTCAAGATCATCAATTCATCGATCCTTCGTCAAGGCCAATCTCTAGTCAAGACAAACCCTCGCCTCTAATCGCCTATTCATCATGAACCCCCTTTTGCCAGTCAGAAACAGCTTGTCGCCACAACACTATAAGATGGCCCTTGGACTCATATGCTATGCCGGAGCAACGTTGCTGGTTGCCTCTTTGGCTGAGAAGAGAAACTTCAAGCACATTTTCAAACAGTTGGGTCAATAGGTATAGGATAATAAACGGATTATTATAGAAATTCAGTTCTTGATTGTAGGCCTGGAAATCTGTAGATGCTTAGATCGCCCTGAGTGTTTCTCTTTGCCGCTACCTCTTTTCACTGGCCTTCTATGCCGATACTGGTTTCAGATGCCTGCTCGCGCACCAGCATTGTCATTCACCTCCATGGCCATCTATGGCATCCCCACCATCGTTGATGGAAAAAGATCTAGCTGCAGGTCTCTCGTCAGTCCAACCTTAGATGATTCACTTCTCGGAGGCCTTGGCCGGGCACGTGTCGATAATGGCGCCGAGTGGTACCATACAACATTTGGCGGCTGGCTTTCCAGGTCTGCAACAAGATATTCTTGCGCGGTAGGAAGCTTGGAAAGATCACCTTGACCGCATTCGCTTCGCCGCCCGACTCGTCTTTTTCCCGCACCAACACGCACATGTAAAACACCACCTGGAACCCCTGGAACCCCTCGTGAATCACGATATCGATGATCTCCGTGATGGGGATGAACTTGCCATTTTGCTCCCTCAAGAATCGAAACCGCGGCTGGCGGCCGATCTGCACCCCTAGACCCTTTATCACCATGAACTTGTCGGCTGTCTGCTGTGTCGATAAAAGGAGGCCGAGGAGAATTGACACCACAAGCACCAGGAGAATGTGGATGGATGCTTCCACACCACTAGTGCCACTGGCATTGGGTCCTTTCAACGTGATTGCCCCCGAAAATAGCCCGCCAAGCTCGCTGCAGAATTGGGGGGCGTGGGGAAGGAGCCCCGCCACTAGTAGACCCGCTAATGGCACGCGAAGAAAGCGGTAAAACACCGATGGCTTGTTGCGCACGGCGAAGGAGATGGAGTTCCCATTGGAATTGGTGACGGTCTCAAAAACGTAGTCTTTGGCCGACGACATGGCGGTGCAGAAGAGAGAGGTGTCGCCCAAGTATGGGGCTGCCTTGACACGGTCCGCTCACCCTCGCATGTGCAGGTGCGAGCATCCGGTCACGTGCCTCACCCACACCATCTCACGTGATGCACACCGGCCATCCATCCATATTTCGGCCGGCGCTTATTCCGGGGTTCTAGGCCGTGACTTGTTGTAGGCCACCACATGTTCTAGGGAGTCACTAAATCTAGGCCCTCACTAGGCCTTCACTTGTTCTAGGCCTTCACTTGTTCTAGGCCCTCACTTGTTGACAGAAGCTTCTGACCCAATTATTCGCTGGCCGGTCCCACCCGATACCTCTGTAGCAGCTACCTAGCTGGCCTCGTTCTCCATGCTCTCACGTGAGCGCTTAACGTCGTCGATGGTGCCCACCACCACTTCGCCCTTGCGAAGCTCTCTGATTCTGTCCCTTCTGGACCCTGGCTTCGTTCCGGCCCGGAGCTCGATCTCTCTCTTTCTGTTTGTCTCCAAGTCTTCCTTGATGGCCCTCTCACGCTCGTTGTTGATTTCCTCCAAGTGGGCCTCGTGGTCTCTCCTGATCTGCGCCAACTCTTTGTTGAAGTCTTCCACGCTCTTGATTTCATGGTTCTTGGACACTTTCCCGCAAAACGACTCAAAATCGACCGGGAGCTTTCTCCGAAGTGCCAAGTCCACCAACTGCGGGTTGTTTTTCTCCTCTAGTATGAACTTACTCTTGATCTGCCGCCTGGTGCGGTAGGGAAAGAGCTGTGCAATGAAGGTAAAGTCCGTGCCCCATCTGCTCAACGCATTGTAGAGACGAATCACATCGGAGGTGGTCCACGCATCTGTGTGAGTCAGCTTGGTGTAGGTTCGAGAGGTGATGGGGTTTTCAAACGGGTTTTCGATTTCCACTGTGCGGTCGTCGGCTCCGAAAGCCGCACCCCGCAGCACAACTTGCGAGTCAGTATCCACAGCAATAGCACCGTTCACAAGCTGCAACTGAACGCCGCTGTTAGCTAATGGAGCATGCGTGTTGGCAGCAGCAGCAGCACTGCTCAGCAAGTCAAGGGGCGCCGAGCCTGGTTGGACTTCGCCGGGCTGCTTCTCGCCTTCGGGAAACTGTATGCTGGAGAGAGCTTTTTCGTAGGAAATTCCCTGCTTACGGGCTAGCGCCCGGGCCTGGCGCCGTTCGGCACGTCTCTGGGCTATTTTGAGCTTGGCGTCCTCGGCCATTTGAAACTTCTCGCTGACTTCGCCGATCTTGAACGTGGGCTTGCACAAATCAAACATGCTGAACAGCTCGGAATCCAAAGCGATTGATGCGAACAAGGATTCATCCTCTTTTCGGATCTGCTTGGGGAGCTGCTTCACCGACGAGATTGTGGTCACGAGGTTTTCGGGGGCAACAGGGAGGGTTTCGTGGCCGGCCACGGTTTCAGACGTTCGATATTTGCGAAATTTGTTGCTGGCTGGGTCCAATCCGACAACTATACCCTGCTCGGAGCCGTCGGGATTTGCGGCGGGAGCTTGCTTTGACTCCGGGGCCCCCGGGTTCTGCGCTTGTTCCTCTTGCTCCTCGCGTAGCGTATCGCTTGCCTGGGGAATGGAAATTGTCGAAGTACGGGCCAGTTTTCTGCGTCCAGATGCCGAGGACTTGCGTTTTCGCGTGGGTTTTGCCACGGGGATTCCGATGGTCATGGGCGCTTTGCCTGTGGCGTCGTCGTTAAGGTCAGGAGTAGCCGAAAAGGAGCTAGGACGCCTTCCCAAAATCGCCGAGGAACGGCGGAGGTGGGCCACTGATGACCGGCGCCGGGAATCTGCCTTCACAGGATGCTTGAAGATATCGTTATCTCCGTAGTCGTGTTCATTGTCTCTGTCACTTGGGCTGTCGTCGTCGCTGACCACGGCACTATTAGGTACTTTCAGTATGGGATCAAACAGCTTCTCCACCGTTGCTTTTGGAAGGACGTTGGCGATGGAATACCCATGTAGCGATAATGCATTTGGGGCTTCGAGCGAGTTTGGGGTTCCGGGGGCACTTAGGAGACCTTGGCCATCCGGGGCGGTATTGCCTTGTTCATGGGAGGTTTGTCCATTGGTAGTTTGACCATTGGTAGTTTGACCATTGGTAGTTTGACCATTGGTAGTTTGACCATTGGTAGTTTGTCCATTGGTAGTTTGTCCATTGGTAGTTTGTCCATTGGAAGTTTGACCATTGGTAGTTTGTCCATTGGTAGTTTGTCCATTGGAAGTTTGTCCACCAGAAGTTTGTCCACCAGAAGTTTGTCCACCAGAAGTTTGTCCATCAGAAGTTTGTCCATTGGAAGTTAGCCCATCAGAAGGTTGTCCATGGACGCTCTCTCCATCGACACTCTTTCTACGAAGAGCTTGACCTTCAGTGTCTGCGACGCTCTGCACTGGAGCATCTAAGCCACTCTGGTAAGATTCATCCTGATGCACCGTTTGGGAAGGCTCGTTTGTGGAGGCCTGGGAGGCACCTGGCCCATGCGGCTGTGTTCCCGGGCCAGCTGATGCAGAGCCCTTAGCTGGAAGTGGCGGCCCGGGCGCCTGCGTTGAGGGCGGCGTGAGTGTGGTAGGCTGAGGCTCTGCTGGGGGCTGCAACGGGGCATCCTGTGTAGAGGGAGGGGTGTCCAAGGGTTTTCTGGCGGCGCGCTTGGCAGCCTTGGGCGTGAAGGCCGACTTCTTCTTGATCACGCTACTCATGGCGGCTCGGCATATACAAGGCGGTTGGAGGGTGGTATGCGGAGTATACAGGCGGTGGGGAGGGAGATGCTCGGGAGGAGGGGCTATATGCAGGCGGCGGTGGTAGGCCCTCGCGCCGCTCTCACTGGCCATCTCGGTCGGGCACACCTCTCCTGAATTTCAAGTCCACATTGCCACGAGCTAGCGGCCTCTTCCTGCATCTTGTCGGATAAGCACCCCAACTGCACCGCTTCAGAATGGCGTCCAACGTATTTTCGTGGCAGCTGCCGGGCGACTGGCCGCTCAATCTCCGCCATATCGCGGGCGGGTACGTGACAGGCACTAGCGCCGGCCAGTTGGCACATTACAGTTTGGACAAGTACAGCCGCATGCCCACGGAGGCCAACATGCGAGCGCATGAAGGCGCAGTCAACCAGGTGGAAACGGTGGACGAGCATGTCATGTGCTCAGTGTCCAGCGACGGGCTCAAGGTGTGGGATTTGCGGAGCGGGCTCGCCAAGAGCCAGCTCTCGTTGCACAACGCCAAGAAATCCAAGTTCTTGTCGGTGGCGTGTGGTGCGCAAGCTAGCTATGTTGCAGCGGGAACAGAGTTGGTAGGGGTGGATGCAGAGGTGCACCTCTGGGATATCAGAAGGGCGCAGAGCCCAGTGCGGTCGTTCGTGGACTCGCATCATGATGACGTGACGTACCTTGAGTTCCACGACTCGCGGAACTACTTGATGTCGGGGTCCACGGACGGATACGTCAATGTGTACAACCTCAGCGAGGCCGACGAGGACGACGCGTTGCACCAAGTGGTCAACTTTGCGTCGGTGCACCAGTGCACGTTTTTACAGCCTTTGCGCATCGGGGTGCTTACCCACATGGAGACGTTGGGAGTATTTGAGCTCAATAGCACCGACTACGACAACCCCGACGAGCCGGCGCCGCACGTGCTTGGCGATGTGCGGGGGCTCTGGCCCAACTGTGAGTATGTGGTGCACATGAGCCGGAACGGCTATGTGGCCTACGGCGCCAACCTGGCCTCGAGCTTGACTGTGGTGCCGCTTGACGTGCAAAAAGAATGCGTGTTGTTGGATCAGGCGGTGCAATTCCCGGGGGCCCATGGTGACGAGGTGGTGCGGGACTTTTTGGTGCTTCCTGGAGGACACTCTGCCTTGAGTTGTGGTGAAGACGGTTTGGTGAAGGCTTGGGAGGCGAAGTTGCACTTTGCAGATGAAAGTAACGCGGAGGGCGAGCCAAAGGCCCTAGAAGTGGGCGCTGTGTCCGAGACCAAAGAGAAAGGGGAGGCCAGGGATAAGAAGGCCAGAGAAAAGAGCGACAGAGAGAAGCATGGCAAAGGGAAGACGGAGAGACGGAGAGAACGAAAGGAGAAGAAGGAAAAGAACCGGTTTAAGCCCTATTAGGGCGGGATTCAAAGGCTGGATATGTTGCCTGGCCTTTGACTTTCAAGGATGATTCAGCAATGCTATGTCTACGGAACAATTTCTATTGATGGAGGTGAACTGCAAAGCCTCGATAGGCCCATCTTTTTGCCGTCACCACAAATATGCCCGGACTACTCATTGTGGATGTAAGGGTTCCAGCACTTACACCTAAATCTCCCGGACCGAAGCTTTACTTTGGTACTTTCTTGAACCCGGATGAAGTGCAGAAATCCTTCAGAAACCAGAATAGCTTCTTGAACGATACCAGGATTTGGAAGCGTTCCGCTCATTTTCATTTTAGGGCCCGGTGATTCCCGGGGCTTAAGAAGCATTAGTATGCTCTGGGATTCTCCTCGTTGAACCGTCTCATTGGCGGACCCATGGGTATTGAATTCGAGCTCATTCAGAGGAACTTTAAGAGATGATCAGATAGGAAAATCACCAAGATGACGTCCAGGCTCACACTATACTGGAATCATTGAAGAGCTAATGATAATGGCGTCGCGGATGATGTGCCTATAAGCGTTGAGCACGAGGTGCTTCCTTGTTATACTCACCATACATGGAAAAAAATCGGCCGTGCCTTTGGTGCTGACTGTCGATTATGTTTCCATATGTTTTCCAGCTGACTTGGTGAATGTTACTTTCCGCCAAAATTACTGCAAAGTACTGCAAAGTACTGCAAAGTGCTGCAAAGTGCTGCAAAGTACTGGGCGAAAGGTGGCAGTATTCACTGGATGATGAGCGCCTAGCCACACTTCGGTTTGCATGCATCAGCCATTTCATGAGACCGTGTTGAACGCCTCACATATGGACTGTTGCTAAGGCGTTCTTGTTTAGGATCGGTGGAAACCTTATATTGTCTCGAGGCCAGTTGGCACAGCAGCAAAGGCATCCGTTCTGAGCAGCCTGGCTAATAACCTTTCCTTTGAAGTCCGCCGTGTTATGGCCGAATACTGGTGATCACAAGAAAACACACGAGCTGTGCGTTTGCCCTCATGTTTTCTGCTTGGTGACATTGTGGTTATCGTGACCTTATGAACAAAACTACAGACAACAAGAGAACACAGACAAAAATGCAGACAAAAATACAGACAAAAATACAGACAAAATACAGACAAAAATACAGACAAGAGTACAGACAAGAAACTATTGACAGCTTCAGCGGAGGAAGCATGACCTCAGCAGTTCGATCCAAGAGGCTCCTTGGTTGGATGTGGGGCCTCAAATTTCACTGGCGTCTGTTCACTGATTCAAGCCACGAGGCTGGTGGATGAGTATCGTGGAGCCTTGACTGCACGAGGAATGGCAGAGGTCACTTCCTCTTCTTCAGAATCGTTGGTATGGTATGCCGGGGCCATGGAAATCTCCATCCTCTCCAAGTCGTACACAATGTATGCATTGCTGAGGAAGTTGGTGCCCAAGCTGGCGAGTGGGAAGAGCGCGGGGGCATTCGCCTCCTTTGCACCCAAATAGCAAGTGGCATTGGCTTTGAACAAAAGCCTCTTTAGTGGAACTTTGATTTCAATACCCGAAAAGTCGAACCCCAAGCTGGTCGGGCTGCTCAAGTATGCGCAATCTAGCGCATAGAAGCCAGATCGAGACCTTTTCGCCAGCAACGCGTGGGCCAATGACCGCATGACATCGGCAGGTAAGAGCAGAAGGGCCAACTTAGAGTCCAACTTGGCGCCAATAGGCTCGTTCAAGATGGCCACTTGCTGGCCAGACCCTTCCAAATGGATGGCGTCGAGCCGAATTGATGGCAGGTCAAGCCTGCAGATGTTCCTATACACATTGACGATCGGAACGGTTTGCAATTGGCCAATGTACTTGCGGTGGTCAACGGTGCCGAAATTGATGGCGCCCTCCTGGAAACCAGGCTCTAGAGTGATGGAGTACACCACCCGTTTTATCTTGCCAGCGGTGAGGAGTGCCACGGGAAAGTTGTCATAGATGTATGCGCCACGGTGTCTTCTGAATGTTTGCTCTCCGTGCACAGGCCCCAAGCCTAGCGCTCCCAATTGCTGCAGGGTTCTTAGGGCCACGCCGAAGCGGGTTTGCAACTCCAAGTCTCCAAAGACGACGGTGTCCGTGCCCCAAATGCCACAGGTTAAAGAACCCATGGTGTAAAAGCAGAGGTCCGACTCGCTCTTGTTGAGGCGATACGTGGTGGAAAGGTTTTGGTTGAAGGAGCCGGATATTCGACCCAAGCTCCATGTGGGCTTGACCGCAGGCGAGTTTGAGGTATTTAAATAAGCCAAAGCCAGTCCCGAGACATTCGCCAAAACCTGTGAGACATTCGCCAAAACCGGTCCAGAAACATTCGCCAAAACCGGTCCAGAAACATTTGCCAAAACCGGTGAGGCATTCGCCAAAACCGGTGAGACATCCGCCAAAACCGGTGTTTGGTGGTCCCTTCCTGGCTGGCGCTCACACCCAGAAGTTTTTCCCATGACCCACAAATCCGACGAGGCCGTGTCGACTAGAACTTGGACGTGTTCTTTCCGGGATCCTACTGCGAGTGTGGCCAAGTACTGGACAGTACCCAACAGGGGCAAGTGGTGGGACCGCCTGTAAAGCCCAATTGGTTGGCACTCTTCGAAGGGCTCGGCTTCTAAAACAGTGAATTTCATCTTCCAGCCTTTTTGGTGAAGGACCGGCATTGCAGCTGACGATATCCAGAAGAAAAGGCAAGCTTGGAGTAACATGTGATGGAAAGGATATGGGGGATAACACGCGAATTAGTGGACACGATATGGGAGGATAACACGGAAACAGGATCAACCCAGGGACGAGGCAGGACCACTCCTAGCATCAAGCGTGACCAAGTGCATGATCACGAGTCACGACTGCAAGCTCGGCTGCGTGCGCCAACGCCGGGTTAGAAAGAGCGGCGTTAGTCATGTCAGACCTAGGGATTTTAGCGGTCTTGTCAAGCCCATGCCATGAAGTTCCAACGGCATCGGAAGAATAAGCATGGGACTGAAATTGTGGAGCACCCCGGGCGCGGCTCAACAGAGCTTTGCACTAGTTTCCCGGGCCTGCTTCCAAGACTTGGGCCTAGGGACGGTGCAGTGGGTCTGGAGGTGGACATGTCAGAAGTGTTTCCGCCCTCTCCTTGGACAACCATGGGCTTGACAACGGCCAAGCAAATCCATGCCTTGCCAGACCGGCCCAATTGGAGGCAGCCCAATTGGAGGCAGCCCAATTGGAGGCAGCCCCATTCGGAGGTGAGGCGTTGCTCAAGGACCTCCGCACGGCGTTTCATGCTCTGTGTTTGCCAGAAGTCAGGCGTTCCAAATGTGGGTGGTTCAAGTGGCTTTGAAGCTTCGAGGCCACCCACTGGCCCAAACTGGTCCGCGGATCCGGTGCAGTGGGAGTGTCCAGTCCTAAGTATCTGAACGAATGTTTGAGTGGACGTCTAACATGGGTTTTCAAGTTTCGCTCCGGGCGCTTCATCGAGACCGTCACCTAAGGACTCCTCCGTCAACAATCACCCTGGTGTTCCGGTATCTCTGCTCGCCTCTAGCTCTCTATGTGGCGGGCCTATGAAGGCTCCGCTTCGTTTGCACATGGCTGGTCACATGTCACGCCATGGAGCGTCCTAGTGAGTCAATGACTGGTGGGTTCAGCGATGCAAACTTTCAGGCATCCAAGTGTCAGCGCACTAGAAGACAAGTGGTGTGGAATGCAAGCCCATTTTTCGGGTGACAGTCAGTGCTCTGGCCGTCAGTTTGACCGACGACAGCCCGGCAGCTTGACCGACGACAGCCCGGAGGTTGAAGGTGTTGATCACTAGGAAACTTTGGCCCCCCACTTCATTTCTAGGTTTCAGTTGTTATTTGACCCATGAATATGGTATTCATCAGGTGGACGTCTCGCAGCATTATGAACTCACTGTGCATTAAGTGTGTTCCGGGGGCCCACATGAAACCGGACAAGAGAAAATTTCGAGGCGAGTTCTAGAAAAACGGCTGGGTGCATGAAATGGAATAGACTTATGGTCCTTTAGATTCTTTGTGTTTTGTGAGCATGAGGTATTAAGCCAAAGTCAGAAGTCCAATCAAGAATGTTTATTCAAACGGTGCATATACCGTCGTTGAATCCATGCTCCGAATGAGGCCTGGTACCATCCCACCGTTCATATGCCCCACGTTGATATGGCCCCACGTTGATATGCCCCACGTTGATATGTTCCACGTTGATATGCCCCACGTTGATATGGCCCACCGTCACATGGCCCGAGATTGACCGAGCCGAGATGACCCGGTAAACTCCAACTGGAAGGAACAAGCAGGTGACCCTATGTTTTTGACAGACATCCCATATTATTGCTCCCATATTCAGGCCGATGTTGTTGTTCAGCAGTATGCTCTTCTATGAAACTGCTTTTATGGTGACTCTGCTGGGTCCATGAGGCCACTTTGGTCACGTTGGCACTATACAAGATGCTATGAGCCCTATTTTGGGCACTTCTTTGTGTCGTGGGCCGTTTGTGCTTTCAATGCATCA
>NKZP01000930.1:0-21200 GCA_002370765.1 Metschnikowia similis
TTCTCCATTGGGTTCTGAGGATTCAAGTGAAGTCTCACTTGAATCTACACTAGAAGTATTTCTTGTGGGTCTGGAATTGGTCGACACTCTTGGCATGTCTCACCTCCGTAGTTTATCTGATTAAGGCATGCGCCTCCACACCTCCGTTTCACTTGGTTCAAACTCTTTGGACTATGGCCACTCCTTCTTACTTCATCAGATACTTCATTCTCTTGTGCTCTCACTCACTCAACATCATCGTATCACCTCTCGCTTAACAGCAATGTTTAAAATCATTCTCAACTCCACTATCCGATCTCCTGATAGTTGATACCTTCCTCCTGGAAGTTCCCCAAGACCACACGTCTTGGTTTGTAGAAGTCACTATCCTTCAGTGCGGACTCGGGCGTTTTCCGACTTTTCAAGAGATTGCCTTGAGTATCATAAAGCATATTTAAAGAAAGCGGCAGACGGAGTCAGGATATCTTGTTTGATTAGTGCGGAACATTCATCTATGGCCGCGAGCGACACTCCTTGCCCCAGTACTAAGAATATTCAGTTTGACAGTTTGACAGTTTCCTGGCCTTTATTTTCTGGCAAAAACCTTCTCGACTTCCTTTACACTGCCACCTACACCGTTGTAAGCAACAGCTCCACACCAGGTATCCCACTACTGTGGCCCTACCGACGTGTACCGCTCAGAAAGCGGTATTTTCCGCCGGTCATGGCTCAATTGTTGGAACCGAGTTCGTCTCAGGTACTTCTGCAGGTATCCCGGCCGGTAGCAACTGAACTGAGTGGTACATGCATATGTCCTGTTTGTGTAGAAACGCATACACCAGTGTACATTAGAGACCGCCTTCTCCTTTGTACTGAGCTAGGAGGTTCTCTACTCCAGGCTCAATACATTCTTGAACTTTAGGTTGCAGGGGATCAAATTGGAAGACACTCTGCGGGCAGTCTTTTCGTAGCACATTGAAGTACTTTCAGGCACTACCCACGGATGTAATTGCTCTAATGAAACTCACCGCTGCGCAAACGTTAGTGAGGCCCGGTTATAGACTGTGCCTTGAAAAGTTCCCTGTTCCCTGTGATACATAACATATCATTGTGACATGAAGCAAGCCTTGGATTCCGGACCAAAAACATAAAAAGACTGGCTCCTTGTGGATTCAAGGCGAAATCCAAGCCCTCAACTGGCCATTAAATGTTTAGCTTCAAAAGGACAACGCGCTTGACTTGGCCAGGGGACCGCTTGACTTGGCCAGGATCTGGGACCTCTTGGCCCTCGAAAAACCGGCGGTTGTCCTTGTCCGAGCTTGCTTCCGGTGGTGAAGATGAAACGCAAGTTGGGCCTCACCGAACCGGCCTCTTGGTAGTCTCTCAACTCCACAAGGTGACGTCAGATTCATTTCTCTGGACGGCTGTACATCACAGGGACTTAGTGCAAGTGTTCCAACCTGGCGTGGTGGATCTCGCCATCTGCGTGTTCACTAGTGCGCCAGGGGAGCCCATGTCCATATTCCAGCTCCTCTTGTGCTTGCCGATTCCGGCCCCAATTACCGCTTTGGCTTCTCTTGGCGTCGTTTTCTATTTTTATCGTCGCTTTTGTGCAATTCCTTACTTTCCCTATCCAAATCATAGTTTGGATGATCGACTTCATAGAGTTTCCACGGGGAGTGACTCTGACTAAAGCCAAGGATCCACTTCATTCTCTTGTAAGTGAGTGTGAACATCTCCAGTGATGTCTGAGGATTCAAGTGAAGGTTCACAAGAAGCCTTTCTTGTGGGTCTGGAAGAGGTGCACACTCTAGGCATGTCTCACCTCCGTGTTTATCTGATTAATCATCTGAAACTGACAACTCCTGGTCATAGTTAATCTTCGGGGGAAAAGAGCCGTCATTAAATGCATCGTGAAAAGACTGGTGAAAGCAGTTTCAATTTGTTAAGGGACTTGAAAAAGGTGTGGGTCCCGGATAAGAGGACGTACGCAACAACGCAATGTATTTGGCACAATGGGCCAGAACCTGATAGTTGGACTTGATAAGCTTATCGTGGCCATTTGTATGTAACAACACATTAACCAAACACCAACCAAATTCAAGAACTAGTATATACGAGCCTTTTGAGGCCGCTTCGATAGAACCAAGCAAGACGACACCAAAACTGCGTACACCACTGGCTTCTTCAAGAGCAAGTAAGGGGGGAATGTAGCCCTTGTCAATATATTCCTTGGTGTAAACACGAGTACCGTTGGAGGAATAGGAGGAAATTCCGGGCAGACATCTCTTGATAAGGTTGGTAAATTGTTGGTTCAATAATACAAACTAAAATAAGTGAAGAGTTAAAAGAAAAATCAGGTGTTTATATAATAATTAATAAAGTAACTAAAAATTCTTATATAGGTTCAGGTGAAACAAATAATTTAAATACTTTATTTAGAAATTATTTAATAAATAAAAAAGAAAATAAAATAATAAAATCATCTATTAATAAATATGGTTTAAATAATTTTATTTTTGGTATATTAGATTTTTATAATATATATCATTTATTAATTTAAATTTTAAATATAAATTAGATTTGAATTTATAATTAGATAAATAATTATTATTTAAATTTATTAAATCATTTTTTCTACATATTTCATATATAAATGAATCTTTAAATTTAGTTATATGTCAACAATATTTTGAATTTGGAGGATTCTTTGTTAAATACGCCCCGAAAACCGTCAGGAGTCCGGACAGCTTCTAGCATGTATCGGAGACAAGGACGAGAAATACTCGATCTTCAAGTAATAAATTTCAGGAATCCGGGTGCTGCTGTTGCCGCAACGAGAGAGGTGTGATCTCCACCCGAGACGAAAGTCTCATAATCTGTAATTCCTCATGCATTTGCCTTTCTTTTGGCTATCTTCTGGACAAAACAAAAATATGCAAATCCCCTCTGGTAAACCATGGTCCAGATTTGAACTCTATGTACAGACCTTTAGGGTATCCTGCACGGCCAGGTGTCCATTCAGGTCAGTCATTCAGGTCAGTCATTCAGGTCAGTCATTCAGGTCCAGTCAGGTGCCCGGCAATGGGCCATGGCATTCTCGGATCGGGCGGCGGCAACATTAGCCGAAGAAATGGCTCCGGGCGTGGCGGGCCTGGTTCAAAACTCTCGGTCTCTTGCTTCACAGGTGCCAGCAAACTTCAGCACTCGTTACTGAAGAATCCATTAGGGCGGAGTGCCTTCTACATGACGGACAGAAATACCCAGCAGGCACTGAATAACCGCGAGGTTCGATTAAGGCTATTCAGTATGGACCGATTTTATGGTGTAAACGGCTTGTGCAGTGCCGAAACTCGCAGGGCCTCCATACCGCCTCTTGGAGCGTCTTTGAAACCAGAACCACTTGAGGGATGAGCCCAGAACCACTTGAGGGATGAGCCCAGAACCACTTGAGGGATGAGCCCAGAACCACTTGACGGATGAGGCCAATGATGCACCGGCGACCCATGATCATGGGGCTCTGGAACATAGGCTCTTTTAGCCCGGTCACAGAGAATCGAAATTCGCTTCCCCTGGAATCCACAGCTCCTGGAAAAGGCATTAGCAAGGCCCAACGTGGTCGCTTTATCACACCAAAGAAGGCTATGGTTCATCTTTGCCTAACAACTTGAATTACCAGCACCCATGCAGAAGCCGGACATCACAAGTCCGGGTTACTTGTGCTTTCCCTCTTTCCCCCGTGCTGGCTTGGATTGTCACGTCGTTTCCTGGAAAACTTGCAGAATTGGAGTGCCATATATATGACAGAATCTGAAATCTCATGGCGACGAATGCCTGAGCACTGACACGCTTCCAACCCTGAGATACCCGGCTGAGTATATTGGTTGGCTCGAGGTGTACAATATAACTCCTCTCTTCTTCCACCTGTGAATCTTCAATTGACTGGGAATTGCACAAAGCCGCCGCCTTGGTTTATTCCCTGGGGATAAACACAGCTCCGCATGCACCTGTTTGGTCCAAGATCAACACTATCAGAAGCAAGATACTCTGATTGAGATTTGCTTGGAGGCTTTATTCAGCCAGCACCTATGCAAAACCCAAAAAGATCATTCATCGCTCCGAATTTTCCCGCTTACGGGGTTTAGATCCACAGTTGTATCCCCATTTTATGGCGTCACTTTTAGAATCCGAGCGTTTGACGACATCCAGGTTTTGAATGTATTCTCCATCTCGCCGCCCATGGCGTGCGCCAATCCAGATGCTTGCTTTATCATTCCTCAAGCCCCAAAAACACCCGCCGGTGGCTCAAGCTGGCATCCGACATGTACCGTAACTGGTCGTAGTTCTTGGTGATCAACGCATTGTCTGCCTCGGGCGTCCAGAATCCGTCGCGGTTGTGAATTAACATCACCGCCGAAACATCCGAGTCTTTGCTGTCTTGCACGTGGCGCAACATCATGGTCAAGTACTCGTTGATGTTCATGGCGTTGGCGCCCGTCACCCGTATCACGTGGTCCACAAACCGCCGCGTGAACCCAAGCGATACCAACGTATCCTGAACTCTTTCGGCGTCTTCGGATGTGGAATTGGCCAAGAACTTCATGATCTTGTCCAAGATGTTTTTGGAGTCCTTGCCATAGAACAGCGCATCAAAGATGTCGTCCATTGTCGCATCCGCTGGCAAGTACTCAAATTCCTTGGCAAGGTCCTGGCTTTCGTCCGGCTCCTTTAACCCAATGGCATAGTCCTCACCGTCCGATCCCCCCGTGAGGTTTGGGTGGATAGCATTCACCATCTCGTCCTCGATATCCACTCGCCCTGCCTCGGCGCCCACGTTCCTCAACGCCTCGTGGATATTGGAGTTTTTCACCTCGCCAATCTCCTCGTCCAAAGCGGCATGTCCTGCACGTGCCGCCACGGCCAAGTTGGCCACGGCTGCGGCTGCGTTGTCGTCTAATTGGGAGTGAAGCTGGTCCAAGTGCGAGTGGTGGGGCATCGAATGCCCGTCGTCGCCCAAAAAGCCGCCCTGGTGTGCATGTGCTAGCGACTCGGCCGCGCTGTAAAGCGCGTCTCTGCTGGTGTTGTTCTTCATGTTTTTTTTCGCCTCTAGAGCAGCCTTTTTCGCCGGCGACATAGCTCTCCTTGTCATGTATCTCATTGGCTGAGGACCTTCCTTGGTTTCGAGAGCTTTTTGATAATCATCTCGGTACTTTTGCAACCCGTAAGCACGTGCAAATTTCCGGTACCGGTCTCTCCAACTGGAAGACGAGTGCTGGGGATTGTTGCGGGCGTACTCATCGAAAAAGGAAATGGACACACTGAACTTGTCCTCGTCGAGGTATTGGCTTTGCGCAGACGCCATGGCCGGGTTGCTGATCACGTGGTTGATGATGTCGTTGCAGAGATTGTAGTCGTCGAGGGCTGTAAACTTGTTCTTGATGGTTTTAGCCTGCGACGCATCCACCATGATGTGTTGTCCATCGGCATCAAGCACCAAGTTGTCGTACTCATCTGTCTTGTACACATATTGCAACTTGTGTTCTAAGTGGGCCCGATACCGCGAACGCACCGAGTTTCCCGTGTGGTTCTTCAAGGCCTCATGGCGGGAAATCTCCTCGAAGAACTTGTGCAGCGTTCGGAAGCGAGGCTTCATGCGCACCTGCTCCAAGATGTAATTGTCTGTTTCCGGGGTGAACTTGGTGGTTGTTTTGGAGGCCTTGTGCTTTTTCGCCTCCGGCTGGTCTTCGCCGTAGCCTCTTTTGGAAGGATGCACGGTGTACCCCAAGACATACTGGAGGGCTCCTTTGGCAATGGAATCTTCCACAAAAGAGGGCAGGATAACCGATCTGCCACGGCCGTGGAAGCGCAGACTCAAATGGATGAAACTTCCTGCAAAGTTGGCGTCTAGGGTGATGTGTCCTCCATAGGCGATAATTTTTTTTTCTAGGCTTTCATTCGGGCGATCGAAGGGATCGATATAAAAGACGAGTGGTTCGCCGGAATCGTCCTGGAAGAGGTTTTGGCCGGCATGAGTGTCAGCGGAGATCACTTGAGACATTGGATGTTGTGGTGTTTGTGAATGTTAGGATGTTTGCTATGATGTTCGGGTGTGAGGGGTGAAAACCCCTCGCCTCCCGCTGGCCGTGCTGAAAATGCGCGCAGGGTGCGTATAATTCAGACCATGTCCGCTTCCCCACGTCCCACTGAATCTGATGTACTATCAGTATCCGTGGACGTCACATGGTTTAATCATGCACTCGTGTCCCCTCGAACACTCCGGCACTGCGAATACCATCTTCTGTCTGCGAAAATTTTAGCCCTTTCTGGAAGCGTCCTCACTGGGTCTGTTTCCACAGTCACTGGCCAAAGTAGTTGCAATTGCTGCACCTTGAACTTGAATCAGCTTGTTCTTATTGGATATGCTCGGAGAACCGGCCGTCAGTCATGCATTGCTTAAGATCTTGATGTCCTCCTTGACCTCGCTTCAATCAGGATCTTGTCCCAGGCTGAGTGGATAGCCAGATTCTCCTGATCAATTCAATTCTTTATTACAGACTGCAAGATAGAGGGGTGGCCAGATTTCTCCAGTCTGAAACTTCCCGCCGCTCGGGCCTCCTCTCAAACTATTGACTCGACTGTAGCAAAAAAGACCGGCCGCAGCTGAGCAAAACTTAGAAGCAATGCTTTTTCCATCACGATTCTCCCGTCAACTGTCGTGCAAATCGGTGAATGCTCTGAAGGGCGATTTTGCAGCCAAGCTCCATTCATATCGGATGGTTTCAGTAACCTGGTTTCAGTAACCTGGTTTCAGTAACCAGGTACTCGGTCCGAGTCTCTGTCCATCAGTTTTGCAGCTTGACTTCTAGACAAGTGAAAGCGAGTCAAATCCCTTGGTGCATTTCTCGCCAAACCCAAATAGCATGCGCGAGCCACAATGTTGTTGAAAAAGACAGCCTCAGCACAGCACGCTGACGGGCACCTCCTTATATAAGATTGCACCGTTCGACGCCCGCTCCCTCCACATCACCATTGCAGTAAGCATGTCGCCGCGCACGCAGCCCGTGTCCAATCCCTTGGCCCACTTCTTCAAGTTGAGCCCGCGACGCGCGTCATGGCCGTAGTACACCACTCGCTGCTCAGCAACCTCATGCGCCTTTTGTTTCATGTTGTAGATCTTCGACCACGACACGCTGTTTTTCTCCGTTGGGTCATCGGTGGTCTCGTTGTAGTAGGGCCCAATGTACGAACGCATCTCTAGGCAGTCTTGAGGCTCCTGCGCTTCGAGATCGGCAATATCCCACCGCAAGCCCGCATGCACCGCAACTCCCTGTGCATACCCCTTGTTGCCGTTGCTGTGTTTCAGGTGAAGGGGGACCCGCCCGAGTTTCATCATCACCGAGCACGAGTTTATATACTGGATGTGCCTTGGCTCTAGTTTTTTCGCGAGAATATACTCGGGGTCGAGGTTGAATCCCACGGTGCTCATCCTAACCTGGCTACTGTTGCACGAGTACTCGGCGGGCTTCAAATTGTGGAACTGGGCATAGTTGGCCAACGCATAGGATTCGTGGTTTCCAAGCACACACAGGGCGTTTAGCGAGATGAGCTTGTCAATGACCTCCAAGGACTTGGGGCCTTTGGACATGAAGTCCCCGAGCACAATCACATGGTCGTTTTCCTGGCTGTACTGGATCTTTTCCAAGAGCTTGTCGAGCTCTCTATACTGGCCATGAATGTCGCCAATCAACACGAGTCGCTCCTTGGTACCCTTGGACTCGTCAATCTCAAGCTTTGGCCCTCTTTCGAATCCATTATGGTCTTCTTCGAATCCATTATGGTCTTCTTCGAATCCATTATGGTCTTCTTCGTCTGAGTCGTCAATTTCAATGCTACTGGACATGCCCTCCCAGGCTTTGGTCCGGTCTAGGGCAAGGGGCTTCAACCGAAACGGCAATTCCTGGACCTTGAGGATCGGCTCGAGTGCCTGTGCAGGCGGGATGAATAACAGTGGCAAGACAAAGCAGAACAAATAAAGTACAAGCAAGCTAAGAAGCATGCCCGAGAATATCAATCCCTTCTTGGCGCGGCCGGAGATATGCCATTCCTCCTCATCATACTCTTCATACTCTTGGTTGATAGCATCATAGGCGACATGCGAACCTCTTGATTGGTCGCTTGTTCTTAATTGGGGCATCTCTGACGAAGGGTAAAGGATAAACAGAAGGAAAAGAAGCTTCAGGGCCCAATTGTTTTCTACTCGGGTGGTTTTTACTCGCATCCTGCAGGCATTGCGGTGCCCTGTGTCAATGCATTGTATTTTCCCAATTTCCATCGCGGGACTGCATGTGGGACTCCAACGCCAACGTTTCTTTGGCTGCAACATGCCTCGGTAAAAGGTGATGCTAAGGGGCCTTATGGAATACAAACTTCGCATGACTAGGACATCTATACAAGTGGACTTCAGCGCTTCTTAGTACAAAGCATCATCGCCCCGTTGCCTTTCTAACCCCAGCTAGAGTCGTCAGTCCGCTCTGACTCCTTCTGAATAATTATCTTTCGGGAGAGCAACTGTCTCAAATCTGGATTGATCTGGACCTTCTCTTTTGAGGGGTTAGTGTTCTGCCTATCGATCAAATCAATCATTCTTCTGAATCTCAAGAAGAGGAGTTCCGCCCGGATGAGCAAGTCTTGAAGTTTCATGTTGCCCAGCAAATCGTTCATGAACTTCAACACCTCATCAAAACGAGATAAGTTCTGCCTAATTATCCTCTCGTTGTCGCTAAGAACCGCGAGTGCAATGAACAAATGATACTGGCTCGAATAAAAGTCTGTCCAGAGCATCTCCCAAAGGGTATTGGTCTCGTCCCATTCAAATTCCCGTTTAAACCACACCAATAACATGCGGAAAAAAAAGAAAAGATCCGTGGACTCGCATTTCACCAAGTGCTTGAACAAGTCAGGAAGCATGAACTGAACTAGCTCGTTCAACACCAACATCTGTTTTTTCATGCCGCTCTGGTCCCGCACGAAGTTGCGCTCCATTCGTTCCATGAATCCAGCAAAGCCCCAGAACGACATATACTCATCTTGGAAAACCACATAGATTGGCGACAAGAGATCGGTCATTCCCTGCACGTATCCGAGGTTTTGGTTGTATTCATTATAGGTGATGAGAATTTCTCTCATGTTCGCGAGATGCTTGTTTCTGATGACCGCCAAGTTCCAGCCTTCTTGGTCATCTTCAGAATTATCCCTCTCCGTGTTGTCAGCGACGCTTTCGTCAGTGGGGTTTTCAGGATGCCCGTCGCTCTGAGGTGTTTCGTCTTGGAATATCTTCAATTGACGGTCGTTCCGGTGAATGTCCTTCTCGATCCTATGCTTCTGGTCCTTCCAGAAAGCGGAATTGGGCTTTGAGTCATCCTCCACCCACCTGCGCTTGAAGTCGTGATAACTGCTCTCGAGGCTCAGCTTTAGGAGCGAGCGGTCCCCTGCAGACGAATCCCACGGAAAAATCCCCAATAAGAAAGGCCAGGCCTCCGACCGCACATTCTCCTCCAAACCACCGTGGAAAACACGGTCCTTCACCTCATCGATGGTCAAAATCAAGCGTCCATTCACGTCGAAGAAGCCGCTCCATTCCACAAGGGAAATCGGCTTCCGCCTTGAGGTGTTGCTCACCTCCTCAGGCGTCAACAAGTTCTGCTCGTCGCCTAGTTCCTTGTTGATGCGCGCATACACATCATCCTTCAACATGAACTTTCGTTGCGAAGCCTCGGCCTCTTCTTTGACCTGAATGGCCCACTTGGCCAAATACACTCGCGCGCTATCGAAATCGTCGCTGATTTTCTTGACTTCCTTTTTTTGGAGAATGGTGTTCACCACCGAGGGCGGAATGTGCTCATCCACAATGCCGCGCACTTGATGCTTTGTCCGCGAGCCAAAGGTAGCAACCGTTTCGAGAATTTTCCATTTGGCCGTGGCGAGCAACTTCAGGAGGTCGGGCGCCTCCGGCATCTTGAACGGCTCTGAGGGTTTGGTGGCGGCTTGCTTGGATTCCAACCTCATGGGAGAAAAGTTCTTCAAGTCTGCGGGCGATGGGTCCACCAAGTATATCGAGGGCTCAATGGTGGACTGCTGGAAATTGACCTGTGCCAGCATAGAGGCCAAGAAGTCCAGACCACCCCAGTACATCGAGCCGTCGGCGTCGAAGGGGTCGAACCGCTGGGCCTGGACTTTCTGGCGCATCAGAGAAGACGACGCCTCGTCGTCGTGGAAGAAAAGCACAGGCAACTTCTCGCCGCCCTTGGTGTGGATCACGATCGACCCGTACCACCATCCCCACGAAGGCGTGCGGAACTGAACCAGGTACACCGCAGACAAAGGCACCGAGAAGCACTCCGCCAGAACCGAGCCGAGTGGCCTTGATACCATGGGCAATTTGCTGCTCTGTTGTGCAGGTTTCCCGCCGAGCAGGAGCGCCAGCAACTCCTTGCTAAGACCGTTGCCGATATCCAGTTGCTGGTATATCTTGAGCTCCTCCGGCGAGAGCATTGCTTCCGGTGTGAAGCTCAACAAAATGTCCTTGTTGGTAGTGGCGTTGCTCGGCTTGCAGAGCGAAAGGAAGCCTGGTACATTATCCTTCTTGGAGGTGGTGGGGTGAACGTACACCTTTTCTTTGACATAGAGAAGCTGCACGGACGACATCGCAAAAGGAGAAAGGGCGAAGGGGGAGGGGGATTTCTGGGACCCAGATACCGCAAAGAAACCGAAAGCAATGGATTACTGGCACTCTTGTCCAGGCGTGCTAAGTAAGCAGTTACATGTTCTTGTGGCATGACTGCGCGCCTTGATCGTGGGCCTGCATCTTGACTGTGTGCCTGCATACAAATACGTGACAACGTGGTTATGGAGCCCGGGGACTCGGTGCCCGGACAAGGCGACACGAATGGCCACCTCTCCCAATACAGCTCTACTAATGCAACTGGATCACTGGATACGGCCGTTATAAATACAATGAGCCTGCAGACACAATGTCCCTATGCACCAACTCGGCGGCCTTGGCCATTTTTTCCTGCAACTCCAAGTTTCCGATCGTCTTGGCCGCAGCAACCATCTGCTTGATCATCTCCTCCAAGCGCTTGAACATTCGGATCAAAGAGCCCTCGTACACATCCGTCATCTTGCAGATTTGCGTGAAGGTGGCGCCCTTGCACCAGGCGTATGTGACCTCCATGAGCTCGGGCTGGAACGAGTCAATGTACTCCTTCTCCACCACCTCGATGTTGCACTCTTTATACGTCTTGGCAAGCTTGCTGGCCATATTCTGCATCTCCTTCAAGGGCTCCGACAATTCGAGCCGCAAGCGAGGCACTTCCTTGGCCCTCTCTTGAAACACAAAGCACGACAAGAGCGCGGCACACTGCTCCGCCGTCAAGTCGTTGAAAGTGCCGTTGAAAATCAACTCCGTCAACAACAACTCGTCCCCAGTGGAGATTTCACACGCCACTCTTCCCTTTAACTCAATAATATCTTCGGGGGTGGTGAAGGCCAACTTGCGCAACACGCGTTTGCGGTGCTTCAAATCGTCCAATTGCAAAACCGCTTGGGCCTGCACCACCTTATCCTTGATGAGCCTCATTTTGTTCGCGCATTCCATTTTCTCGGTGTAGCTCTCATAGAGGGCAGCCATGCGATCCAGACCATTCAAGGCATTGGATGCCAACTTGCTCAGCAACACGTCGATCTTTCTCATGAGCGTCTTGAATTCCGCGTCGTCGATTTTCATGCTTTCCACGGGGTCCATCAATGGAATGCCATCGGGCAACTTCTTGGGCAAGTCCTTGAGAGTTCTGACCAAGTTGCGCTTGGCCGTCGAGCTCTTGTAATCTTCGGGCATTCGCAAGCGAACACTCGAAATCAGCCGGATGGAGCTGAGCGTCACGGGAATGTACTCTGCTCGGCTCTTCTCTCCCTCCTTGGATGGACGGATGCCCTCGGGAAACACTGGGTTCAACGGCTTGATGAGATTAACCGGAGAGTCGATGAACATGGTGCACACGAAAACAGTCACAATGTACGACTCGTGGTCAGAGAAAGTTTCGCGGCTTCTTTTCGACTTTCTCTTGGTGAAGGACGCCACCATTCCCCATCCATAGGAGTCGCGTCCGATCTGGACTTCAATGACTCTTCCAGGCTGCAAGAAGGGAAGAATGTGGCCGGGGTGCGTGATGACTTTCCGGACATCACTTTGATATTCTTCGATCTGCTTCTTTATTTCATAGTACTCCTTGATCAAGTGCTCGTCGTCAATCTGAAAGTCGTCGTACTGCTGTTGAAGCTGGCCTAGTTCTTTCTCGAGGACAGGCACGGATGAAGCATTTTGAAACTGGTAAAATGAACTCTGCAACATGAACTCGGGCGAAATCCCTTCCACGCGCATCAAGTTAAGAATCATGTTATAACCCAAGTGAAATGCAGAGTCCAAGCGGTCTGCCTGGCCCTTCACCATTCCCTTAGCCACCTGGGGTTCCATCTTCTCGTCAATCATCATGATCACGATTCCTCGGTCATCAAGACCTCTCCGGCCGGCTCTTCCAGACATTTGAATATACTCGCCGCCTGAAACCCACCGAAATCCACTCCCGTCCCACTTTCTGACCGAGGTGAACACCACCGTCTTTGCAGGCATGTTAAGACCAATGGAAAACGTTTCCGTCGCAAACAAAACCTTCAAGAACCCTTCCTGGAATAAAATCTCAATAATCTCTTTTAAAATGGGCAATAATCCGGAGTGGTGGATTCCGATCCCTCTCTTCAACAATGGCAAGATATTGCGGATCTGCGGCAACTCCTTGTCCGCGTCAGGTAACAAGCTGATGGCATTTTCGAAGATTTGGGTCAAGGCACTTCGTTCTTCATCGTTATTGAAATCGAGTTTACTCATCTTCAATGCCAACGACTCGCAATCCCGTTTGGAAAACGAGAATACAATCACCGGGTTGTACCTCTTCATATAGATCATCTTGACAATCTTGTAAATATCAGAATTGCCTTCTTTGGAACCGCCTTTGTGGGTCTCGCCCTTCTTTTTGCCTCGGGACTCGGCAGAGGCTGGGTCGTCTCCGATATTGTCACTGATCGACGACATAGCCTTTTGGAAGTTTTCCTCCCGGAATGTGCCTTTCTCATCCACAACCAAATGAATGCCATCGCCCGCAGCGGGGAAAAGATAATGCTGCAACGGAGTGGGTCTGAAGTCAGTGTAAACGACGTGGCACGGCTGCTTGTGTGTGTTGACGATCCATTGAGCAAACTCCATGGCGTTTGGAATTGTGGCTGACAAAAAGACATGGTGCACCTTATCAGGCAACAAAATGATGGTTTCTTCCCAAACAACGCCCCGGGACTTGTCTCTCATGTAATGCACCTCGTCGAATATAACCCACGCCACTTCTCTCATCACTTCCGACCCCCTATAGAGCATGCTTCTCAAAATTTCAGTGGTCATCACAAGACACCCAGCATCGGGGTTGATGGTCACATCTCCGGTCATCAACCCCACATCACCGAATTCGGCCAACAACTCTCTGTATTTCTGATTACTCAAGGCCTTGATGGGCGATGTGTAAATCACACGTTGCTTCTCTCTTAGCGACTGTGCAATGGCGTACTCGGCAACCACGGTTTTCCCTGCCGAGGTGTGAGCTGACACCAACACAGACTCGTTTCTGTCGATGCATGAAATGGCCGTGTCTTGGAAGGGATCCAACACGAATGGATACGTACGCGCCTCGTTAACTCTCTTGTGTTGAGCGATGGGCACGTATGGATAATCGGCAGGCACTGCTACCTCGTGTCTCACCTGATGCTTGAGTCTTAGCTCGTTACCATCCTTGTTCTCTGCGGTGGCAAGAAGGCCCGCGGAGGCCGCCACATCTCGGGATGCCTCAATTTCAATGGCATCCTTCACCACCGCCTCCTTCTTATCCTCTCTCTTCTTATCCTCTCTTTTTTTGTCTTCTCTCTTCTTTCTCTCCTCCACCTTCTTTTGAGCCTTTTCTTCTGGCTCCTTAGACGCCTCTCCATTCCGATGGACTTTTGTCTTCTTTACGCCTGTGGGGACATCTTGATCGGACGAAGCGTTAGTCTCATCCGTTAGGGCCCGCTTGACGCCTGTGGAAGAATCGGCGTGTGTATCTGTCGGTACAGAGGCTGGTGCTTCTGAAAACACCCCGAAGAGATCATCTTCATCCATATTTATGTGTACCAAAGGGAGGCCTTTTGTTCTGTTTTGAGGCTTGCCTTTTTCGTTGTGAGCCATGCCCGATGACCTGACGTGCACCCGTGCCTCCGGTGCGAAAATCCCCATCCCTCCTCCGGCCTTGTGGGGGTTTTTGGCAACAAGATGAGCCGCTGGGCGTAAATCTGTATAATTGCAGCTGGTTTCTCCCATAGCTGAACTGGAACACGGTGAGCTTATGGTTGTGGCATTTTTCGGCTGGAGCGAGCTCTCTCTGATTTTTTTAACTCCCCTACGGTTGGGGCTAGTGTAGGGTTGTGGGGAGCGAGTAGAAAAACTATGAAACCGTCAGACATGCGCACGGATTACCGGGGGAGACCGCCCTTAAATATTTAAACGGTTTTGTGACCAGTTTGTTTTTGTAAACTAGGCGTTTCAAAGGTGCATATGCAGGGAGTTGCAACCTATTTATAGGGGTTTCGGACGTCAGTAACCTGAGCAGTCTGGTCGCCTTTTCTTCCTATCTGCAAACCCCACAAGGCAATACTCCAGGCTTCAATTGTGACTACAAATAGGCCATTCAAAGACCATATATCTTGATATAAAACCCCTATGAATAGATAATGAAGGTGTGATATGAGCCGCTTCTCACTCATCTTCCAACTCCAATGTTTTCAAAGTCCTCCATTTTTCCTTATCGTACTCACCAATGATAGCACTGGGCATGCTACTGACTCTAGACTTGTCCAGATCAGTGGCCTCAAACTCCCAAAACTTGTCCAAAGCGTGTCTCTCATTTTTGGCTCCGAAGTTGAAGTGGCTGACATTGTTTTCAAACATTGAAGCTTTGTTGGGGCGAATGGGGGCATGGGAAGACGCAGTCGGAGAAGTGGCCGAATGAGAAAAGGAAAGCCTCTTTCCGTGGTCAAACAGCGACCGGGTGAAAAGGCTCTTGATGACTTTCTTAGGCGACCCAGACTTGGAAGACAAGCCGGAAGTGGATGAAATCATCGAGGTTGCCAAAGAGTTGGAATGCTTATGCATACTGGAAGAAGACTCGCCGCTCATTTTGAGCTTTCCAAACATCTTCCTAATCGGCGACGCTTCTTGCGAAGCAGTGTCGCATGTGGAGATGTTTGCCTGGGACTGATACGGGATTTGATTCTTGCCCAAGCTGCGCTGAGAGCCATGGTATGTCAAAGGGTATGCAACTTGGTATGACCCGCATGCAGGCGGAGTCCTTGGCCTATAGAGCGTGTTCTCCAGAAGGCTAAATGTGCTCCCCGATTTCTTGGACTGTACGTCGTGAACTTCGCGGTAGGTGTGGAGGGATGGGGCGCTGATACTGCGGGTCAGCTTTTCATCTTGAGCCATGTCATTTTTGTTCTCAAGTGTTTTAGGCCTGAGAAGGTCCTCTAACGATGTCGAGCTTTCATTTGCTGGGAGGGGGGAGGCCGCAGGGTGTGCGTCAATCGTGGATGACGTATAAACAAGCGGGCGGGATTGCTGGGGTCCTGATATCCAGTTATCTTTGTTGGCCTCCCAGTACTCTAGAGACACGTTTCGGATGCTGCTTTTGGGTTGTGGAGGTACGTTCCAATTTGTGACCGCTCGGGTGATTTCCTCGATGTCGTCCATGTCCGACTCGAACGAGTATGGCGAGTGTCCCCCAGCCGTGGTGCCAGGGTCCCGGGAACCTCCTTCGAATTTGGCGGATGCCGGCGATTCTTGCAAGGCTTTTGAAAAGTCCAATTCTTCAACAAAACTCGCATCGCCACCCTTCGGAGTTTGCAATATGGTCTCGTTCAGGGGATGCAAATGCTCATCCGGAGAGAGATATCTCAGAGCACCAGGGCTCATAGCACACTTGTCGGGGGACGTGGAGCAAAACTCTTTAAGAGCATTCGAAGACTGAAACACATTGAAGTTTGGTCTCACGGGCGAATGGAAAATGGGCAGCGGCAAGGAGTCTGATTTCCTTAGTTTGCTGTTCATGCAAGATTCAGAATCACTGGATCTACCGGTGATTTGGTCGGACTCAAGTTTTGTGCCTATCCGTCCGGGTGGATAAGGCAGACTTTTGCTTAAGGGAAGCGGATTCAGTTGGTTCAGGTGTTTGTCTTCAGATTGAAGTTTGTTTGAGATGCAGTATTGAGGATGGCGATGAGCCGATTCGGCATTGTTTGAGGAAGATTCTTGAAGCGTGGGGAGGCTTTCAGTCTTGGGATGATTGAAGGATTTCTTCGCCCTAAGCTTTTTGATCTTCAAGGCACCGGCCAGATGAAAGGTGTTATCCTTGGGGAAGTCTGAAGCAGCAGAAGTGGCAGGCTTCACATAGTGAGCGGATTCGGGCTTGAGGTTCATCCAATTGTCGATGTCTTCATCGTACAAGTCCACACAAGCCATTGAGGCACGCACCAAAAGATCGACGGAGAGTTCTTCGGAAGCATCATACTCCGTGAGGGTTTTCTCCGAGTCTTTGTTCTTGAGGGATTTGTCATGAAGGTCATACTGGCCAGACTTGAAGACTTGGAAAGAGTCGCGTGGTGTGTTGACAGAGTCATGGGCGGCAGAGGAGAAGGCAACCGGGGGGCTTGGGTTATGAACAAAGCCTTTGACTCCGGAGCACAACTCCGACTCGGAGGTGTCAAGGTGGTCTAGCTGATCAAGGGTTTTGGGCCTGAACTCAGGCTGCATGCTCATTGGGGTCAAATCCGGCAGCGCAAGCGTGTGACGATGCCTTTGGTCCGCAGACATGCGATATTGGGCATGGCAGTTGGCAATGGCTTTGGAGTCCATGAATGCGGATTTTTCGCTATAGGGGGCGAACACAAGGTCATCATCCTCAGCGGCGGCAGAAGACGGAGACATCTCTAGAGGGACGAGAGCGCCAATCACGAATACCGAGAAGAATGCCAAGGAGAGCACGATGGCCATGAAATTGCCATCAAACAATGCAGGAGCAAAGAGGGACTGGCTTGGCAAGGGGCTCTTCAACACTTTTGAGGCCGTCACGAGCACCATGAGCGTCGAAGCTAGGAAAAAGGTGTACACAACCGCACACACCGGAAGGAGCAATAACGAGGACACGGAGCCAAAGCAACACAATAGGGCAACGACGGAGATTTCAGTGAGGGCCACCACGAACGAGCCGACGCAAAATACAAGGATCTTGACGTTTGGGGAGTGGGTATATGCAAGGGAGGAAAGAATGCCTTGAACAAGGCAACAGGAGAATAGGGTGGCATGGAGGCCAAGTCGGAAAACCATGGTTGGGGCGTGGCTCAGGGCAGCGGGAAGCGGGAGCAAAGAAGAAGGCGGGAGCAAAGAAGAAGGCGGGAACAAAGAAGAAGGCGGGAACGCTGCTAGACCAGGAGGAATGATTGGGCCAGGATTGATTTGAATGAAGAGAAGCGGTCAAGTGGGAAGCATAAGTCGGGCGATGAATCTTCTGTACAGGAGCCTGCCTGGAGACAAAAGAAAAGGGTTGAGACAACGTATGCAGAGAGAAGGTACAGATTTGTTTATGAGGAGTGCAACGGTTGTTGTGGAGTTTTGCTCCAGCGAAGGGCGCTGAGTATTGATGTTTTGGCCCGATTAGGAAGATTGGGTGCAAATCCGTTGATGTTGTCGCGCCCTGAAGTTTTGGTCACGGTGCGACGGCCGTTCGAGGGAAGCCGTTCGAGGGAAGCCGTTCAAGGAAAAGAGAGAGAGATCATGAGGTGCAAGGAAAGTCAAATCAGGCAAACGCCAGGGAGATGCATACGAAGTATGAAGGAAGAAAGGCGGTTGGAAGAGGCAGCCAGGAACCCCGTGGAAGGAACCTGGAAATCCCTCGGCCAAAATGGACCCACATTGGCTCATTTCAGGGAAGGCGTCACATTGAGGCGAGCATGTGAATGGTTGTGCCCCAAGAGAGGCAATAGCTCCAAGACTCATCAGACTGAAACCGGTCAAAAAGCCAAGGACTAGACTGACACCAAAGACTAGACTGGCACCAAAGAATAGACTGGCACCAAAGACGACTGGCACTAGACTGGCACCAAAGAATAGACTGGCACCAAAGACGACTGGCACTAGACTGGAACCAAAGAGGTTTTGATGGGCATGGCCTTTGCAGGTTCTCGAAATGCTCTGGAAGTGGATACACAATACTCCTGCATATTGGCCAGTGAAGAAAGCCTAGAGCATTGCCAGCGATCACGGGTTCTCAAGAGCCTTCAAGACCTACTCCTTGAGGAAGGGTTCACCCGGGCAGGGGAACTCACATGATGTTATACACTCTCTACATGTTCACCGACACCACAGTCCATGACTGAGTGTGGCCGATTCACGGGTTCTTCGGAGGTCGTGCGCTGCTCATGAGTACAGGCTCGGTACGGTGCTCTCATGGGTGTAGACATTGTAGTTTCAGCTAATAACTTCCTTACTGGACATCAACAGCGGACAAACCTCAGACTGGCGAGTCAAAGCCAGGCCCTCAGTACACGTAGTCTCCTGAGATCCACCGGTTGACCATGTCCAAGGCGTTTTCCGGCTGGTCGTATGGCACCATGTGGCCGGCTCCGTACACCCGCAAAAACGTAAAGTTCTTGTAGTTCTTCACCTCTCCGGCCGCGTGCTTTCCAACGGTCCACTCTCTGATTGGCTGCTCTTCGAACTTGCTGTGGCCGGACCATGGCAACCGGTCGGCCCAGGCTTGGTTGCCCAACCAATTGCAGATAAAGTCCTTGTCTCCAGCGTACACGAGCACGGGCAAGCCCTTCTCCAACAAGTCAATCACGTTCTTGTGGTATGGCTGCATCCAGTCACCGGCAAATAAAAAGTTGCGGTTGACGTCGAAGTTGCACGACTCGTAGTTTTCCACCTCCACTCCGAGCGCGGCCTTGACCTCGGGCAAGTTCAAGTAGTCGTCAATGTACTGCAAGTCCTCGTAGCACAAGTTGCCTCCCTTGCACTCGGTTCTGATGTCGTACACGTTGCGCCCGGTTTTCTGGTACGGTCCCATTTGCGCATTGTTGCAGTAAATGCTGGCTGGCACACACGACCATACGGATCCCGAGTTGTAGCAGTTTTCAATCAACGACAAGCATCTTGGGATGGATGCCGCCATACTGTCGCACTCCTCTGGCTCCAACACTGAAGGCTCTCCACCGGCGCCACATGCCATTGGCTGGTAGTACTCGTATTGCGTCAAGGGGTCGGTCAATCCGTTTCCAATCAACACAGACGTGAGGTCGAACACACGGTCCTCATGACTCAATATCTCCGATGCAAACACCGGGATGTAGTGGCCGCCGTACGACTCTCCGGCAATGTGGAACTTTTGCTTCTTGTTGTATTCTGGAAATTGCTTGAAAAACAACTCCAAAAAGGCGTACACATCCTCGCCAGCTGACACGGTATTGGTCACGGACCCTGACGAGTACGAGAAGCCCACGTTGACGGGTTGGTCCAAGAAAATCACCGTTGCATTGTTGTTCCACGAGTGAGGGTTGCGCACAGGCTTCAAAGTCAGGGAGATGGACGAAGGGCCCAACTCAAAGAACAATCCCGTCAAAGATGAGCATCCCGGGCCGCCGTTCAACCATAAAATCACTGGGTCGGTCTTGGGGTCGTTTCTAGACTCGAATGCCCAAAAGAAAAAGTGCTTATCTTGGTCAGCAACATCCAAGTATCCACTGTATTGCTTGACGCTATCAATGCCCAAGCTGTCAGGAGTGGATTTCACCCTCAATTTGTGGTTGGGAACCTTGACGTCTTGCACGTGAAAGTCAAACGTGGACCCAGTCTCCGTTGCCTTCTTACCCTTGGTGATGAAACTCATCTCCAACACCTGGCGGGGAAACTCCGCAAACATATCCAGCCATAACTGCATTGCGTCCTTTGGAATTGAGTCTAAGGGCTGATTCAAGTAGTTGGCGATCTTACTAAACACGTCGCCTTTCTTATCGTCTAAAACTCTCATCAAATCGGCATACTTGGTGGAAATAACGTCAACTTTTCCGGTGAGCCCATTCCATTTGTCCGATATGACTTGCTGCGGATTCTGTTGGTTAAGAAATTGTGGCAAAAATGCCGCTTCGGCAGCAGAAAGTGCCACGGCCAAGGAAGCAAGGGTGGCGACTCTCATTGGTTCGATGGGAAAACTGCTCTTCCTGGGGCTCGAGTCTTGATTTCGCGGATTAAATGGGCTTGGCTGCTTTTATATTGGGGATAAAAAGGAGTCGGCCTGAGGAAGAAGTGTGGTAGTGAATGTAGCTGGCTGTGGAGTCCAATAGGGGGCAAAACCCGTGCGGAGCACACCTGCAGGAACGTCTTTCTGATAAGAAGTCCCAATTCGGCCATATTGCTACTTTGTTCAGTGTCCGGGCGCGGCTAATGCGGGTCACACGACCAAGTGGCTCGGAAGCAAAAATTATATGCGGGGCATACTAGAAACACAATCCGCGAAAAAAAAAAAAAAAAGTGCTCCACGGCAGGTTCGAACTGTCGACCTTCAGATTGCACACTCGAAGTATGAGACTGACGCTCTGCCAACTGAGCTAGTGAAGCAATTTCTTCGGTTCCCAAAATTATGGTTTGACAAGTTATGCGTTTTCATGTTTGTATTTTTACTAACTTGATCTGCTATTACACGACGGTTCAATAAGACTTGATTTTTGGTTCGGTGGGAACATAGGTTAATTTGGATTGGTACCCAGTCACATATTCTTGTTGTTGCTAGTGTAGGCCAAATGTACATTCTGTCACCTTTTAGTACTATTTATCGATGATTAATGATTAAGTTTCATCAAATAAAACACAAGTTCGCCGAAAATCGAGCTCATGCTCGAAAAATCGCTAACCTTCCACTTATTGAAAACCTCTTAGTTATAAAAACCCACGCCTGTTCCAACCACTGTTAGACTCGAGCAGGTTGCGGGTCGGAATAACTTATTAAGTTCTTTGATATCTTAGTGTATATTCGAATACAGAAGTA